>JAQGCM010000986.1:0-18470 GCA_034699705.1 Hymenaphorura dentifera
GAGCCTGCTGATGACCCATGCTACTTGCCAAGTGAATTGGTCAAACTTTGCGACCGCTAGAGTGGTTACGGACAGACAGAACGACTGTATACCTACCTTGTATAGCTACCTTGTTAACCCTAGATTCATTCATTCGAATCTGTTGCAAACTGAATTTTTGCGTATTTAATTAAAGACGACTTAAGAACATTTAACCACAGCTCACAGACAAAGCTCAATTTGTTTTATTGGTATCATTTGCTCAGGCCTCTTAATTTCGATGCTTTCGAAATCTTTAATGTTAGTACGGCGTACGACGCCAATTATTGTTTGCGGCTAAATGAACATGACAACTGGCTGAATCTGAACGAAAATGCCCCGAACACGCCAGAATTCACTAGTTGTTAAATGTTACTTTACCACATTGCACACCGCAGTCGCCGTACACCGAAACGCTGAATTCCTACAAATGAGCAAATCTCAAATTTCCAAATATTCCGTCCAGTAGTTTTCGGATGTTGCAACAGCCCGTAACTAACTACTGTGTAAAAGTACCATTAAATTACGCTGAGTTACAAAATGTGCTCTGACTCATGAAATGAATTTTGTAATGTTTCGTAATATTTGGCTTTTAAACTTTTTTGAATTTGCTCAGAGCTTTCGGTCTCTAGTTGACTTCCAGAAGTTGAAGGCAGAAGCAGAGGAATTGTGCGGCGTTGAACTCATAGGTTATGGAATTTCTTGAAATTTTTATGAGATCATTACCGAAACTGGTTGGAAAATTAAATGTTTTATACCAAATGCTTAGCATAGCAAACTGTGCAGTGCAAGGTTTAGATTTCAGAACATTATTTCATCCACTTTTTCTACTTTGTCCATTTCTTCCACTTTCTTCCACTGGTTGGAAGAATTGAATTTCTTCCGGCAGAAATGGAACACTGCACCTGCACTGCAGACATGCAAGCATTTTGTTAAAATGTGATTTTGAGCTGCGAAACAAAAAAGTCAAATTGCCGACAAAGCTTCCAATGCCAGTTGGCTTGTGCAATGTGCATTTTAAAATCTGACAATCTCAGAATTGGCGAAACAGAATAAAAAAAATCCATAAAGTTTGCTTTATTTAACAAAAATTTATGTCAGTCAAATCAAGGGCTTTCACCCGCGGTGCGGACGAGGGTGCGGACCCTTAAGATTCTGAAAACAGAGTTTGCCTAAAGTGCGGACATTACGTAATGTATCTTTGGAAATTCTAAATAATCGACACAAGAAAAATCGGCATGAGTCTTCAAGGCAAGGCAGACGCAGAGCAGGGTATTTTGCCTTTGTCGGCCAAAGGTCTCTTGGTGGACAAAAGCGATTAAAATTTTATGGCTTTGCTGTTCGCTCCTCTTTTGTGGTTCTGGACAAAAGAAGGATTAGGATTAAAAATTACAAAAGGCAAAGGCCATAAAAATATGAAAAGCTCAAGTTTACGATAAGAGATAAGAATAAGAAAGACCCACTTAAAAGCTTATCACTGCTGCAGTGCTGGCTGTGTGGCTGCGCTGCGGCTGCATGCAGCTTGCAGGCGATTTTTGAAGTCTGCCGTCGCCGTGGCTCAAAAATTGGTATCCATCGCCACCTGTGACTCACAGAATTTGTGATCAAACTGCAGAAACTCGTGCAGAAAAGTGTAGGGCGGCAAAAGCGGTGAAATCCGAACCCCACAAATTCTCATGAAATTCATGAGAAGAATTTGACGTAAACAAATGGCATATGGAATTTCGTCGGCGTGTGGTCCACACATTACGTAATTTTGAGGCAAATTCCATCACTTTCCCCATCTAAATTTATACAACCAACCAAAGAGCACGAGTGACGACGAAGAGCAAGCAGCTGGCTGGGAAACTTGTCAAGGTAAACGTAAGTTTTGTTTTTTGTTTATTACGAAACTAAACACAAAAATTACGTCAACTTTGACTTAGTTCTTGGGCGCAGTGCTTTTGAAATTTTGAGCAATTTCCAGTGAAGATTTCGTGTACATTTTTGTTTACTTTTTCGCAGACGATTTTTGATTCACTTCAATCTACAATCTACCGGTGTCCGCCAATCCCGTCCCAAACGTCAAACTCAACCAACTCCAACTAGCTAAATTATTTCCAAATTATTCGGTTAACTTTTCCGCTGCAAACTCTCAAGGTTAGTAAATCATGTAATTAATTGGATTGTTTTGATTAACTGAGTGAGCTGTGCGAAATTTTGTGCTGAAATGGAAGAAATGTGAATTTCTAGACTCTTATTTGCAGAAAGTCAAGCAAAATGTCAGATCTCCGACCAGGACGACGAAATCTGAAAGTCTACAACAGTTTAGGAAGAACTCTTGAAGATTTTATTCCAGCAGACCCTGCTGGGCGAAGAGTAAATTGGTACAGTTGTGGGCCGACCGTCTACGATGCTTCTCACATGGGTCATGCTCGCTCCTACATTTCTTTTGACATTCTTCGTCGGATTTTTACACACTACTTTGGATATGACGTCTTCTATGTCATGAATGTCACAGGTACTTGCCTTTTCTTGATGTCTTAAATAATATTAAATTCTTTAGTTAAATCTATTAAATATATTTCGTAAATTTCAGACGTTGACGACAAAATTATTAAGCGGGTCCGCCAGGAATTTCTATTCAAACACTACACAGAGACCACCTTGGAATTGCACGAAATTCACAATGAGATTTTGGAGGCCGTCGACGCCTACGTCCAAGAAACGCTCGCGACCACGGATGTCGATAAGAAAGCGATGCGGGAGAAGTCCTTGACCTCAGCCAAGTCGTTCATGGCTGAACTTAGCGAGTTGGAAAAAAGCCCCGCCTTTAAACTCATCACTGTGGGGGAGCACAAGACCAAACTTTTGGCTGGGGTCAAGGACGTTCTGGTCGAGTGGCTGGACAAAAATTACGTCAAGGCTGGGCAGAGTGGGAAGAATGTAGTACCGATTGAGAATGAGGCTTTTGCCGAGTTTGCTCGCGGTTGGGAAAACGATTATTTTGAAGACATGACGGCACTCAACATTCAACCCCCGGACGTGTTGACCCGCGTGAGTGAGTACGTGCCAGAAATTGTGACCTTCATTCAGACAATTATTGCGAACGGGTTTGCCTACGAGTCGAACGGGTCAGTCTACTTTGACGTGCCAGCATTTAAGAACAGCAAAAAGCACAAGTACGCGAAACTCGTCCCGGAGGCTGTCGGTGATGCCAAAGCCCTGCAGGAAGGAGAAGGTTAGTTTTTGGACATCAAATTCAAATGGAATACTTCGGTCCTTTAGCCAATTTACATTTTGAAACAAGTTAGTGAATTTTTAAAAAAATTCAATTCTAGGTGAACTGACTACCGACAAGCAAACAGAGAAGCGAACTCCTGCCGATTTCGCACTTTGGAAAGCATCGAGAGTGGGCGAGCCTTCTTGGGACTCCCCCTGGGGGAAAGGGCGTCCTGGGTGGCACATTGAGTGCTCCGCAATGGCCAGTGCAATCATCGGGTTTGAGTTGGACATTCACACAGGTTAATTTCATCTTTAAATTGGACTAAATTCTGAATGGATTCAGGATTCGTGAATAATGAATAATTTCCAACATTTGTCCTTTTTTTGCAGGCGGGGTCGACTTGAAATTTCCTCATCACGACAACGAAATAGCTCAGAGCGAAGCGTACTTTGGAAAAGATGACTGGGTGCGATATTTCCTTCACTCTGGTCACCTCACGATCGCTGGGTGCAAAATGTCAAAATCTCTCAAGAATTTCATCACTATCAAGCAAGCGTTGAAAGAGTACACGTCCAATCAACTCAGGCTCACTTTTCTCCTTCATTCTTGGAAGGACACGCTCGACTACAGGTAAGTCGATTATAGACAGAGACAGTATTCATTGTCGCTGAGATGAGCTATAATTTTAAGTAAACTCGTTGTTGGTCTTATTTGTTGCAGCCCTGCAGGAATGGACTCTGCCATCCAAATGGAAAAAGTTTTTCAAGAATACTTTCTCACCGTGAAAGATTGTCTGCGGTCGAGTGGGAATTTCCCAAAGTGGAGCGGTGATGATTTGACATTTCAAGAGGGCTTGGTGATTGCAAAGCAAAAAGTTCATGATGCACTTTGCGATAATATCGACACGCGCTCTGCCATGTTTGCACTCAAGGAACTCGTGGGAGCGGGAAATATTTACGTTCAGACTAGGAAGAGTCAGAAGCTCACCATCAATGGGCCTCTGCTCAAGAGTTCAGCGGCGTAAGTGTTCATCAAATTTTGCTAAATTAGCTTAGCTTGCTACGTTGCAACTTAATTTTACGATTTGTTTTGCAGATATATCACCAAAATGCTCCGAATTTTCGGCGTCATTCCATCGTCCGAAGATGACAGCTTTGGTTTCCGGAAGTCAGGCGCGAAGGATGGAGATGCTGCCAAGGTTGACGAGGAAGAAGTCGTGCTTCCTTTCGTTGAAGTCTTGTCAGAGTTCCGTGAGAAAGTTCGCAGCCTGGCTCGTTCCATTGAAAACACAGGCATAAAATCGACAATTTTGAAGGAGTGCGACTTAATTCGGGATGAGAAATTAGCCATGTTAGGAGTTCGATTGGAGGACCACGAAGGTATGGAATTGTGATGAATTTGGCTTAATTTACGACGCAATAATTAATTCTATTCGTCTTTGCTTGTTGTCCTAGGATGCCCGACTGTGGTGAAATACGTTGGACTTGAGGTCATGCTAAGGGAAAAGGAACTTGCTGAGCGACAGGAAGCTGAACGCGAGGCTGCGAAGCAACGCAAGAAAGAAGAACTTTTAAAAGTCCAAGCAGAAAAAGACGCACAGAGAAGAATTCCTCCGGGAGAACTGTTTCGACAAGAGGGTGGGGCTGCAGAAAGGTATTCGCAGTTTGATGCAAGTGGAATCCCAACTCACGATCAACTAGGAAATCCATTGCCAAAGTCCTCTGTGAAAAAACTTCAAAAGTTGTACGCGGCTCAAGAGAAAAAATACAACGACTACATTAAAGAGTCTCAAGCCAGCCTCCAGTCAACGTCAACGGCTAGTGATTCTAATTCTCATCAACTTCACGACGGTGTAGCCAATTTAAATTTAAATTAATTTGATTATAATTGTAACTAATTAATGCTTTAACTCTAAATTCAATGCTTCACCCCTGACTCTACATGAGATTGCATAATACTAATTTAAGTAGAATTTTGCTTATAAACTGGTTGATTTTCTATTACAAGGGTCAGGGAATGAATTTGTTGTTGTTCGTGCATGCTCAGCGTGGGCAAGAAACTTAATTACCAAAACAGCAATTAAATGAATGTATTTGTGCGGAGAAATAAAATTTGCGACAGAATAATTTGCAGAATTTTTTCCGGTGTGAAACCAAATTTTTATGTAAAAATCGCAGTGAATTTTAGCTGCGGTTCGCATGCTGCGAAAACTTAGCCAGGATTTAAAATGTGTACTCAACTTCGCAATTTTGATTTATGATATTTATAGGATGAAAATTGACAGGAGTACAAGCAGCAAATTTTCTGACATTTTGACTGAAAATGGAAATTCTTTGTGAAAATTTAGTTCACATTTTGCTCAGAATCATAATGGGCATTTCTATTATTTCTATTTTCTAGTTTATTGAAAACTTTTTAAGCTGTAGCTGTAGCGTAGTGGTCTTAATACGACTAGAAAATTGGTGCCCGGAAATCAACTAATGGGTACACAGAACGCAGAATGCCATAAATTTGACCTGGCTTGTTGACTCAACTAAACTACAGTTCCGGGTTCATGTTTTCGGCCTGGTTCAGAACAAATCAGGACAAAAATAATTACGAGATAATCGGACATTATTGCTGCTACCAATATCTAATTATTTGGTTGACCGAGAAGGCAAGCAGGTCAGATTTTGCCGGTTCTATCGGCAGAGTCGGGGCCTATTCACTACTGCCCTAGTTCCTTTTCTTCCTAGTCCAGAAATTAAGTTGGCAAATTAAAATTAAATCCTGTTATTTTCCGGGTGTCATAGTCAATTTGTGCTCTTATCTTTGTAATTTGCGAACGCTTAAATAGGTACAACTACAACCTGGTCCTTTCAGATTTCATTCTTACTTCATTCGTCCTCAATCCAAGCCCAGCTACCTAATCTTTTCTGTGGAAAACTTCCTTTGAAGAAACCCAACTAGCAAACATGCGTTTGAACTTCATTTCTCTGCTGATTCAAATTGGTAGGTAACGAAATTTGTGAACAAATTTAGCAGGATTGACGATTATTTATTGAATTTTCCTTTTCCATTGCAGTGGTATTGTTTGTGGTCACAAACAACGTGGCTCCATCTGACGCATCAGCATTGAACATCAATGGTGAGAACAATCCAATGAACTCGTTCTTCCGACGAGTGCGCAGAAGTATCAGCAGCGAAGATGCTAAGGTGGATGCAGAAAAACTTCCTTTCGAGGACCGAGTCAAAAGAGGAGAACCTCTGACGGGTCAAGCGCTGGAAGATGAATGCAAGTCTAGGAAAGCTGGTCAAGTTTGTCCAAAACAATGTGAAGACCTTGGTCATTGTTCCGGCTCCAACAAAGAAGGACCAAGTGGGAGATGTCGAGACCCACCTGGGAAATGTTGCTGTACTGAATTTCAACAGTGGTGTTGCAGTCCTTAAAAAATTTGTGACAAAGCTACTAAACCTAACCTACCTATTATTGATTCTTTGATCAAATATTATGATTTGAATGACGAGAAATTTGAATAAAAATGAACGATGCAAATAAAAACAATTGAAACAAAGTTAGTTGTTCTCGTCCAATCAAATTTGATTTATTGCCCAAAATTTGACATAATTTTCTTGGTGTTTTTAGATTTGTTCAAATTATGATGCGTCCAAAATCCAGTCCAGTCCCTCAGATTCCTTAAGGTCAGAGACATCAGAGACTTGAGTGGCGGATGGATGGCTGCTTCGCGTTATTACATTGGTGTAATAATGTGTGCGAATTCTTGATATGCCAAAGTCATGGCCAAATCTTCTTTCTCGGACAGCGGAAGGGCTTGCTCGACTTCGTTTAGAGATTTGGCAGTGTGGGTCACGTATTCCTCGGTGTCGTTAAATGTCTCTGTCAGAGTAGCACTCACGAGGGTGGGTCCGATTTCAATTTTGATAACCATTGAACGAGCCGCGTCGTCCGTAGGGATTTCAATAGTGATTTCTGAACTTTTCGGAGAATCGGGTGCGGACGCCGTTTGTGTCATTTTTGATTATTTTGTTGTAACTGATGAAACAAATTAGCAAGATTCGGTTGACCTCTTCACGTGGAGTGACCAAATTCGCTGTTATTCACAAAATAATGCTGAATAAATTGCTTGCCGAGTGTCAGAATATTTCTTGGAGGCGTTTATCGCCCGGGTTTGGCTCTGAAACTGAAACTAGTTGCGTTGTCAGGTCAGTCGCGTTCGGGTGTCCGGTAGGGTGTGGTTTCTGTTGGATTTGCGTCGCAGTGAATTGGCACGAATAACGGCAAAGTATACTGTTATACGTTGCAAGAAATTCTCAATAATTCGTTGTTGAAATCGGAGCTTGGTTAGCGATTTGAAACGAGTTTATCACATTTAGTAGAAGGGCTAGAAGGAGAAGGTACCTGTTACAAAACAGCACGACGAGCTTGAATGCTCAGAGTCCTCGGAACAATTTTTTCCAACGCCAAATAATGCCAACCATTGCTAATAAATTCCTGCAAAAAAATGCGTCATCAACATCGCCCGATCGCTCCGTCTGATTATATCGGGTCTTTAGCAAAAACAAGTTGCACTGCAGCAGCGAGGCGACCAAGTGAAGGGAACTGCTGAATTATTTTATAAAACCAACTAACAACGTATTCCAATTCAGACCACTCGGCTCAGCAAAGTGTCTGAATTCCTTCTGAGATTAGATGCGATGCAAATGAGCTAACGTCGTTTTTACTAATTTTCGTGGTTTTACTCAGGTTTTTCTATTGCAGAAAGTGTAAAAACTCGGAAAAATGAATTTCTTAAGCACACTCAAACAATTTATTTCGAACTCTCAAAATTTTGACTTTCATAGCTAAGAGTTTACAGTTTACGCTTGCATTATTGTTCTTGCTGTTTTTGTTGGTTTTTTTCCATGCATTTTCAAAGTTGAGCTGACCTTTCAATTTTCAAAGCACAGCAAGAGTATGTGCGGTAAGCAGAGTACCTTACTCGCACTGGGATCAAACTTGTACGACCACGACGGACCGGAGAGAGCACAAACAAAACATAGGCATAAAAGTCTAGCTAAGCGAAACTCGAGTTGCAAGGAAATTATTGAGGATTATTGAGCTCAAAGCCTAATCAGAATGTTGGCTCTCTGGCACGTCAAAAATTTGATATTATTTTGTCTTCATTCTAATTAATTAGAAAAGAAATTGTCAAACGGCAAATCCGAGTGTAATAATGAGAGTAAAGTGTGACAAGAGATGCCACTTTCTGTACTTAAGCAACTCTTTTACCACTTTTGCACGAACGAGTGCGGTGCAGAAAGGAGCTGTGGAAAACTAATCAGAACAACTTTCTCTTTGTACTCTGATCAAATAAAAACGATAGCATCAATAAATGTCATGTGAAAACCAAAATGGCACTCTTAAAACCTTACAATATATAGAAAAATGCTAAATAAACCCAAAAAATTTGCTGATAGAAAATTGAAATTTGTAACAATCCTTGCAAAAATGGAACATTTCTGAGTGCTTGACGTTCACAGTGTTCCTACCCAACTTCCAAGCGTGCTCCAATATTTCGGGATTTTTTGTCTCGGATCATATAAGAAATTTGATTGCAAGCAGTCTGAACATGCGATCGCTCAGAAAAGTAAGTTACGAAATGTTTTCGATATCGTTCATATTCATTCTGACTTGGCCTAAAATAATCAAGAATAACCAATACCTAATTATACTGGGCACTCGAGCGTGGGTGTACTAATTAAAAATGTTAACAAACTAAATCAATTAAATGAAAGTGGACGAGGAGGAACAAATTCCTATACAGTTGAATTTGAGGAAAGTGTGGTCTGAGAAAGCAGCTAGCTCAAACTCGAACTCGAACTGGTGAACAAAAGCCCGAGGCGGATAAAAACGAAATGACGAAGAATTGTTTGAGTTTAGAGGCGTGGCTGGGCTGGCTGCTCTGCTCTGCTCACTCAGTTTTTCTCATTACTACTTTCCCAAATTAGTTTTGAGTTTAGAACTTGAGTTTATTAAACAAAACACAACACGTGCATACGTTATGTGTATTTGAAAATAAAAAAGAGCAAGTTTGGCAGAGAAAGTGCAAACTGCCAAGTGCCAAGTCAAAAACTTTCACGAGCATTAAATACGTACGTAGGTACGCGTACGATTTTGGCCCCAGAGTTCGAGTTCCACATACACACAATGAAACTATAAACACTCGAGGTGCTTTTCGAAACACAACTTGGCCCAGCCTAACCCAGCATAAGCATAAACTGTAAAAGTTTGAAAACCAAAGACGAAGAAAGTGTTGTAGAAAAAAAATGTAAACGAGAAAGTTTTTTAATCGAATAAAATGAGGTAATAAATTCTTAAAGGAGGAGATTTCTGTCATGTCTGTCTGCCTTGCGAGCAGAGCTTTTGTCTTGCTCTCAGCCCGCCTCTGTTTTATGTGTGATCATCGTCGCGTCGGATCTGATCGGATTGTGTTTGAAAGTTCTCTCATTCGATTTGAGCGGTCAATCCTCACAATCTGGAATTGGAAATCGTAAAAGACGGCGGCGGTTGAAGAAAATGCAATATTCGTAAACCTACTTGCTTGTCTCGTCTGAGAGATTCTGAATCTGAGCAGAGCGGGTGGATAAATATAAATCCTAGCCATAAAATAATTTTAGAGATCACAAGTTGAGGAATTCTTGCACCTTCAACCAGCGAACCAGCCAAAAGGGTGAACTTTTCTCGCCTTTATATAGGGGATGTTTTATATTTATTTTTCTCTAAAAAATTCTTTACTCTGAGAAAGCTTAAGAGAAACACAAACCCAAACCTTAAACAAAATTTCTCTGCGAATTGTTCGCTTGGTGAAAGCCTCACGTTTACGAATCTTGTTTCCAAAACCAAACTGGAAATTCACAGGGTCAGAACTAATACGACTACTTTAATCGCTGGTAGTCGCTGGTTTCCGTTTCTAATTGTCTTGCGATTTTTTTCTGTATGCTTATAGGAAAGCAAAAGGAATTTTCTCAACGTAGAAGTTGAATTTTAGAAAAATTTGCGACTATTTTTTGGACCAATTTTCGATTTTAGCAATAGCTTAACGCGGGCGCTTGCTAGCACGAATTCGACCCATTGTTGCAAACAGAAACATGCAAAAATGGACTTGGGTTTATTTTTGTCAACCCATCTACAATTGGTTGTTGTTGCGGCTTTTTGGATACACTTTCTGTGAACACTTTCTCCACGTTGCGCTGGCTTTTCCAATTTTACGAACCTTATATCCAATCTCATTTCGATAGCACTGAAACCCAGAGGGCCTTTAATATTCAAGTGCAATCTGTTGACCTTGTTCCTATTGGTAAGTTGTAACTCATGCCTTCAATGCAAGAAAAACACATATTTGTATTCTCGGGTACACCAGACCTCACTATTGCAATTTGAATTCACATTCCCAATTTTCCAAAGCAACTTAAAATTGAATATTGCAGAATTCGCATGCAGAATTTCCACAAACTCCAGTGCAGTAGTGCGTGCGGAGTTCAAAATCAGCTCGACGCGACCACAGCCAGCATTCAGGTTTATAGAAAGAGCTTAAATAAATAATACACGGTCTGCGCGGGGTAAGATTTTTAAGAAAACCGGGTGTTTCATTTCCCATATTTTTCTCATGGAAATCCATTTCCAAAAAGTGTATTCTTCACAGCCTGCCTGCTTGACGCTGCCCCACACAATTCTATACTAACCACGGATTGTCACTTTCATCGCAACGATCAGTGATGATCGCAATCTCGAGGACTACGTACGTACATTTTTCACCACAGAACCAAGAGCACGAGCCCGATCCATGAAAATCCTTGAGACTGAGAAAACAGAAGCTGAGAATTTGATTCATCGATTTCATATTTGCGGCTAGGATTTTCAATAGCAAAAACTTTAAAGCTTGGAAGAACAAAGAAGACCTGAGGCTGAGGTACTTTTCTCCAGCAGCAGCAGCATTGGATGTATTAGAAGGGAGATTACTTTTCTTTATAATTATTTTACTTCTCGCGAGTGATGTCCTCTCTAAATTAGCATGAGTCTTCTAAAGACGACGACGACGAGGACAAAGACAAAGCACTTTACGATAAAGGAGAAAAGGAGATGAGAAAGAACTCCTCTGGAACAAAATGGACTTGAGAATTGAGAACGGAAGCAAATTGAGTGCGAGTTGGAGAATAAAATGAATACAAATGTTTTGTTTCAGGGCCGTGCTGGTGGTCGTGGAGAAAGAAGCAGAAGAAGAGGAGTTGAGTTGAGTTAGGCTGGCAGAGGGAGAAAGCAAAAATGATAGCCAGCTTTCTCCAAAACTATCTCTAAAGTAGAGCGGATTTGACGGAAATGGGAATAAGAAAGCACTCAATTTGAATACGATGGGTCGGTCGGTCGGTCGGAGAAAGTCATCTCATTTTAGGAAACACATTTCCTCCTCCTCCTGACTCACAATCCAAATATGAATTCTGAGTCAGGATAGGGCTGAGTGAGAACGTCTTACTCAACCGTGCTTGTGTTGAATTGAAAGCCGAATTCGGATTTAGTGGGGTTTCTGTGCCAGGCCATCTCGTCGTTCATTACAAAGGTTGTGGAGTTGTGGTCGGCGCTCGCTATTGCCAATTCCAAAATTCGTGCTTCAGAGTGTCACCATGGGGCTCGCTAGGATTTTATAATTTTTTCAGCCTTTTGCAGTCGTTCTTGTCAGAAAGTGGCACAGTGTCACTCACCAACCTCACAGAACAGAACAGCTGTTCACAATAAAATTGCAGATTTTACATTCGAAAAACATGAAGTGTTTGTAAAACTAGAATAAGAGATTTTTGAAGGTACAAGAATTTATTTGCAGACGCATCAAGGTCTCGAGGTCATTTAAGTGACCTTGGCTGGGAGAAACACGAAGTGCCGATTAAAACTCACTCGAGTACGTACTTCCATGTAATTTGCTCCATTCAAAGAATTGAGGCGGAATAATTAAAACTCTTTCCCAGAAATAGATGTACATTTTTTTTTATTTTGACAAAATTTAGTAATGAACAAGTAGTCAAGTTTGCAGTGTTTCATTCACGTTCGCAGGATGTGGTTTTATTTAAATCGCACCAAAAATAAATTTAAAAAACGATTTTGAAATCACAGGTGCCATATTTTATGATTTCGATTAATTTTTGTTTATATATTTCAATCAGACCAAAAGGTATCTAATTCCGGACGGTAGTTATATTTCCCGGGGAGCTGTCATCTTGTATTCGAGCTTCCGGCGGCGTCGGATCGCAAGTAAGGTGTTTGGATTACACGGGTGCTGTTCTAGGCCTGTCTCGGAACAAAATTCCATGAAACAAATCTTACAAATGCAAATTTTTGACCTTGGCAATTGTCCTAAGCACACATGCTCGTAGAAAGTCCAACTTTATCGGTACTTTTTCCTGCACACGGCTCTGGACATACGAAGTATTTCCAGTTCATACGTTTCTTTCCAGAAATTTCATCCGGGCGGGGATTGTGTTTGAAATACACAACCTCACTTTGGGTTGGTCCAGCTGATTTTTCTCCGATAATTTGTTTAGGTAATGATCCCAAACGTCATCAGTTTGCTTTTCTTTCAATTTGAGAATCTTAGACTCGACCTTTTGTTTCGCTGCGTCCTCAGCTTCGAGTTCAGCTTCTTTTCTTGACTCCTCGTTTCCCATTTCGATTACCTCTTCGAACTCTGATCCCTCATATTGCATTTCAATTTCCTCGAATTCCGGTAGCTCTGCTTGAATTTGGACACACTCGTCCTCGTCGTCTGACGTCATTTCGACATTTTCCAACCCATGCTGGTGGAGAGGTGGAGCTGTAAAAATGTTGGGGCAACGCCCAAGGCGGAGACGAGACACGAGGCTCCGAGACTCTCAAGAGACATCGCCAGTTGTTGACTTGTATGGCTGACTGGAATAAAGTAATTGAAATTTAATGAATCGTAAGATCGGTTTTATATCGATTGTCAAAAAAAATTCATACAGTTACTGACGACGCTGTGTTGAGGTGGACAGGTATTCCGCGCCCGCTGTGCAAGATTCTTTGTAATAAATTCTCAAAAGAATACGATCAGCTTCGGATCGGCACGTCAAATTTATGCACAAGTCTGGAAAGGAAGATTAGAAATTACCAAGATTCCTAAACAACCTCATTGCAAAGTTATGCGAACAGAAGTTCTACGAACAACCGACTTTGTTGAGTTGCGTTCAGATTAAAGCACGTAAAGCTACTATGTAAACATGACAACAAATTCGGAATTCTGGAATACATTTCTCTCTTTTGACGACAAACTCAGTCATCACCGCATAAACGATTTAACTTGCAGCTTAGCTCACAATTATATAAAAACATTCGGAATTTATACAACTAAAGGAATTTATTACAAATCATTTCAATAATCACGATGACAAATTATGCGCGGTCGAACTGCAAAACATGGTCAAACTCATAAAATTATCGAAACGTTTGGCAATCCCTGAACACCAATGAAATGTGGTCGACGATTTCGGCTCCTTAACTAAAATTCAGTTAAAACCCATAAAAAATGCCATAATTTGAGTCTCTGATCAATCAATTTTATTCATCATATATAGATTTGTTCATCCATGTCATCTAGCTAAAAATTTGAAGAAACTCAACAGGGACCACAGCTCAATTTGAACAGATTTTGGAATTTTGCAGTTCGCATGGTTTTCAAATGACAAGTATTTTTTTCGAAATTTCCAACGTCCCATGTTCAGGTTGATCGTAGGGTGTGAAGGTAATCACAAATAGCTGTTGAGATTTCGCAAGGTTTGCAATTTTGCATTTCTCCACGGTGCAGCCGTGCAAATACAACTCCACAAGTGTTTCGATGCGAATAAATTCCAAAATTATTTCATTGTTCACTACTGGTCTGGTCTCAATAGGTCCGTAATCGAAACTCAAAAGGCCAAATTTTAAATTCCGTAGCTTGGAGGCAAGTGCCAATAGATCTTCTTGGGTCAATGAAGTACGAAGCGTGAGGTTACGAATAGACTCCGGCAAAGCTGTCACGTTAAGCAGTGGATTTTGAACTCTTAGACGTGAAAGCAAGCATAAGGATTCGAGTTTAGAACAATTCTTGAAGACTGCTGCATCGCGGGGGACAAGTTCATGTTGCACATTGATTGAATTGTGGTTCAAGTCAAATCCAGTGTAAATAATCTGAACTTTAACGTCGATGAGAGTAGCAGCGCTGGATTCTATGGTTTTGGCGACAGCATCACTGCAAAAACCGTCGCAGCACACGCTAACGTTGAGTTTCCGCAAGTTTCGTTGTTCTTCGAGGACCACAGCTTCGTTGCCGATAAATTCTCCTCCCCTCCGGATCACGCATTTCATTTCCTGAAATTGGAGTTGGTCAACATCCCTCGCACATTCTTCCGGAAATCCGAATGGTCGTAAATCGTAGCCCTCAACCGAAAATTTCTTAACACTTTCGTGATTGTCGATCAGAAATCGAAGTAGGCCAGAGGATTGAATTCCTAGAGGCAAGTCACGGTTGATACATTGATTCTGGGATTCAATGAACATTTCGAAGCGCAAGTGGTCAAGAATGGCTTGAATGGCATCTGTAAGTTCTGCGTCGTGTTCATATTCATGGTAGGGATTTTGAATTGCAACCTCCTCCAATTTGCCAAATTTGATTTGTCGTAAAAATTCAAAAAGAATCAATTCATCGACGGTGAGCTGGAAATGGCATTTTGTTGTCAAAGTCACAATCTTGACCTCAGGCAGAGATAATCCCAGGTATTTCAGTTTTCGGTGACTTTCCATGGTCACATTCCCAAAATTAAGTACTTGGATTTGACTGCATTCTTGCAAAAAGTGGACCAAATTATAGGAGACAACCACGTCCCAGAACTCAAGACGGCGTATAGTTTGTTTGAACAAGAGAGCACCCTGAAATTCGACTGTGAAGCTTCGCACCTTTACAAAAATTTCTTGCTTGAGTTTTGCAGTATTCTCGAAATTCCGATTGCTGACGACCGGAGAAGGGAAAAGCCGGTCCAGGATACTTTTCCAGTCAGAACAGACTACGCGGATGTCATGACGTGCTTGCGGCGACAGATACTCAAATATCATCGCTTGAACCTTAAAAGTTATTCGATAGAAATGAGAGAAATTCCAGAATTTGCAATTATTGCAAACATTTCGCCGAATATCAGAGCTTGGTATAATTGAAAGTACCCCGGCTTGCAATTGAACAAAATAGTTGCGGTCGGGAGGCATGATTATAAAACTTGGCCAAACTCTCCACTACTAATTTTGACACTACAAACTGAAAATTTTGAACTCGTCGTCTCACACCTAATTTTGGTTACGGTTGTCGAATTTTGAAGGCCGTAAAGTTTGAACTGCCTAAATTTTGGAAACCAAAACTTCCATGACAAAGTAAAGCAAAACATAAACATGTGTTGTCATGCTATTAGGCCGCCATGGCAACAAATAATGATTCCACTCGGTCACTTCTGACCGAAAAGATGATTGGCACCGAGAGAAAAAAAAATTCGGTCATCAAAATACAATCTGTAACGGCAATAACGGACTAGATTTCTTCTGTCTGTCCAGCCACTCCTCCGAAAGAACTGAACCGATTGTTGAAATTAACATTTCCTGAAATCTCAGATTCCCGCGCAGCGCGTAGGGCGGTTTTTAGACAAATTTGGCGAAGTCAAGCGCTTTGGTCACCGGTGAAATTTGTTAAAAAAAATTAAAAATCGGGATTTTTGGCTTTTGACTTAAATCCCAGTCTCCGGAGCAGCGCGTATGCCGATTTTTGAAGCCAATAAATTGGGGAGGTCAAGCGCTTTGATAACCGGAGAACTTGCTATAAAAAATGGATTTTTGGATTTAAATACCAGTTCCAGAGCAGGCTAAATGGACGTAGAAGTCAACTACACGGAGCTGCAGTAAATTAAATACGTTTTAACTGTCATCGTCATGGCCTTGACTTGAGGCAGATGCAATACATCCTCTAAGGCAGTGTTCAGTTTCTTGCGGACGAAATTCTTTTCTTCCAGACAGTGGAAGAGAATTAAAAAAATCGGAGAAAATGGAAGAAAGTGGACGAAATGTTCTGAAAACTAAACCTTCCTCTGTTTGCTAAGCTTAGCATAGGGCTTTTCAGTGTAAAACATTTCATATTCCAACCAGTTTCGGTAATGATCTAATGGTCAAGTAATTCCACAACGTAATACAGTGTAGTTCAAAACCATAATGCTTGCGCTTCGCCCTTCGTCTTCCTTCGACTTCTACGAGTGAATCACATTACATAACGACCGAAAACCCTGAGCAAACTGCAAAAAGTTTAATTACCTAATATTACGAAACATTACAAAATTCATTCCATAAGTCAGAGAGTATCTTGTAACTCATCGAAATTTCAAGAAACTTTTACACCATTTTCTTACAGGTTGTTACAACATCCGAAAACTACTACTGCTCCCTGCGAGAAATTTAGTTTCTTCCATTTCTTTCGTTTAGTCCTTTCCTTTTGTATCGTCCACTTTCGTCCACCAGTTTTTTCCACGACCGTCCAGGTGGAACAATCCGTTGCGAAAGTGCTCTGAGCGTTTCATTTTCCGTTGGCGCTGTCCAGAGTCACATTTCGTTGAGAAGCGACGCGACGTGATGCTCCTGGTGTTTCAGGTTGAAGTTTGTCTATTCTTTGTTTGACATCCCCTAATCTAAACTGGCCTCTACAAAAAAAATTGGCTCACACTTCGTGATTTTAGAATCGTACGTAGCCTTAGTCATTAGCTGCTCTCGTAAAATGTAAAGGTTCTGGTCTTCAAATGACATCAGTTAAACTTACGAAGAGGTCAGGATTTTTTCGATTAAATTCTAAAGCATTGCAGCACTAGCATTGACTTGGTTCAAAGGTTCAAGTTTTATTTGAATAATATCACAATCGACAAGTTTAGTATTACGTAAGTAGAGCCGAATTCGTTCAAATCTATACTGATCGAATTGTTCAGTATTTGGTTTCAAGTTGCGCATGTGCGCCTACATATAAGAAAGTAGTGGATCCGATTGTTAACAAACGACGACTTTATTTTGGCATACTTCGAGTTAAGATATTTGTTTGTTGCAAATCCGGACCAGCACCCACATTGTTGAAGAGCTTGAACATCAATCGCAAAGCCATGAGCTGAATTGTTGAGTGATTGTTGAGTATTCAAGAGGCGGACGGGTACGGCATCATCCTAGTTCTCAAACAAATACTCCAAATTTAATGGGATGGAAAGGAGTAGAGTAGTGAAACAAGGAAGATTGTTTGAGATGATAGAATTCAATGAGGGCGAAGAATTGTGCAGATTATCTAGAGAAAAAATTACGAAAAGAAGAAATTGAAATTAGGTGTATCCTGCTAGGCCAGTAAATTGCACTGCACAAGCACATGTGCGGGGAAAGTCGAGTTTCAGGATTCAGGCCTATCTAGCTAGAGTATGGAGATTGGTTGACGCAAGGTCAAACACCTAACTCAGCCATTTAATTGGTAGCCCTTTCTAATCAACATTTTTTGATGGAACAGTTCTCTTCTCACACCTCCTAAATCAAGGGCTATGCGAAAATATATTGCAATGAATCCGAAGAGAAAAGAAAAGAATACAGCTGCAATGATCTCAAGGACGTGAAAGACCCGAGTCTCAAGACTTCAAGTCTCTTCTAGTGACATGTGTCAAAATCCTAGTAATATCAAATGTGTAGTGTAGTATCGAATATATGTAACATGGGTATGGTCCTCGTAAAAATCAAATTGTAGACACCCTTCTTCCATTCAAGTTCAAGTTTTCTTCAATTCGATCGCGTTTTGCGACTTTTCCTATCCCAATGTAATGACCTCAGATCAGATAATTTTTTTGTGAATGACTGCCGGCAAATTCACTCGCTTAATCTTCTAAAAGCTTTACGATTGTTTCAAACTCCTAACGTCGAAACTAGTAACGTTCGGATTGGTAAATTAAGACAGAATTCAAGAGGAACAAATTGATATGTGATTTGAAAATGTAAAAAACACAAAAATAATCATCTCTTGTGGAAGATAAACGGAAATGGAATCAATTTTAATCTCAACAACTTCCCCCTCTTGTTTAAGCCCTCCTCTGTCCATATGCATTAATCATTATATCGACTCCAAAGGCCAACGAAATGGAATCGAAATCCTATTCCATTATTCCAAGCACTAATGTTCGGGCT
>JAQGCM010000987.1:0-18454 GCA_034699705.1 Hymenaphorura dentifera
TTATTATTTGTCTTCTCTAACCAGTACTAGCACTGCACAGTGCACAGTAGGCTTAAAGTAAATAATTTTCTCTTTTTCTCAGGGTCGGACAACAGCAAAGCAAAAGCAAGCAAAGGCTAGTCCAATCGCAAATAACATTTGAAATATAAAATCACTCTTAAACATTGTGAAACAAATTGTGATTTCTTCACAACATCCGTCATCGTGTTACATAACCAACCAGGAGACAGTTCTGATTCTGATTCTGGGCTCAGTAATTTTTCCATTGCATTTTTGCATTGTGGTCAAATCGTGATCCTGCTCAACTAAATTGTTGTTCAAGTCCAAAGCTACCGCAAGCACAAGGTGAGTTTATCATCGTCCTTCGTTTTGCATGTGTTATATTCAAAATGCGTATTTGATTTGCTCAAAAAATTGTACTGGGTAGTGAATAGGTTCTAGTCCTTTCGATTTCGAGAAGGTTAGGTCATGGATGAACAACACGTATGTGCAAATCGCAATCTGCAGCAGTCCATCCGTAGTGGACTTTCATGAATTAGACGAATGCTAGGTTTTATTTTATATCTTCTATTCTTCTAAGTCCTGCATCCGCAAATGCTTGCTAATAGCAATAGGACCAACTCCTTTTAACCGTTTCCATTTAGTTGTCTGTCAGCATTGTAACCAATTTAATTGAAGCTGTTGACTGCTCAAGAAAGTTGTACTTATACAATTTGGTGTACACATTTATCACATTTTGTACATCATGGTTATTCCCAAACCTAGGGATGAGGTAATTCAAATAATTGACAATAGACGTTTTAATCAAATTCTAATTTTCTAATACGAGTAAATTAGAATGTTAGTAAATTATTCGGACGAAGGAACCAGAAAAGTTTAAATCAAAGTCACAGTCACAGAAAAGCTAAGGTTTTTTTTGCATTTACACGATAAAGCATAGAAGGATCAAATGGAACAATAAAGAGGACAAACTTTGTCAATGCAACCAAATTTACCCAATTTGCAAGCAATTTATAAATGCCAATTGAGCATTCATTTTCGCCAAGTTTTAATAGCAATGAAAATGTGCAGTGACTCAGGTTTTCAGAATTTCATTTAACACATGTTTGCTTTTGCATTTAAGGAAGTGGTAGAAGTACTACTCAGGTTCGAGGGGGACACCAAAGGCAAAATGTCTGCCACTTCAAAAGAGGACTACGAGAAAAGGAAGCAGATTTCTGTTCGTGGGATTGCCCAGGTGGAAAACGTTACTAACATCAAGAAAACGTTTAACCGGCATCTTCATTACACGGTCGTGAAGGACAGGAATGTGGCCACTCCAAGGGACTACTTCTTTGCTTTGGCTCATACCGTCAAAGATCATCTCACTTCAAGATGGATCCGAACCCAACAAAGCTGGTACGAGAAGGATCCCAAGGTGAGCGTTTGTAAATTTAAAATTTCATCAGGAAAGGTTAATTCTTGTTCAATCAGAAAGAATCTCAAATTAATTGCTGTGCATTTTAGAGAGTGTACTACTTGTCCCTGGAATATTACATGGGCAGATCTCTTCAAAACACCATGTGCAATGTTGGAATTCAATCGGCTTGTGATGAAGCCATGTATCAGGTAACGTACCCTCACGCAACAATACGGATGGCACTCGCAAATTTTGTAAAAGAGTTTTCAATGAAACGTTTTGTGAAATACAGATGGGTTTAGACATTGAGGAATTGCAAGAGATTGAAGAAGACGCTGGACTTGGAAATGGTGGCTTGGGACGTCTGGCCGCTTGCTTCTTGGATTCAATGGCCACTCTTGGCTTGGCTGCGTATGGCTATGGTATTCGGTACGAGTACGGTATTTTTACCCAACGAATTCGAAACGGAGAGCAGCAGGAAGAACCTGATGATTGGCTCCGTTTTGGTTGTCCTTGGGAGAAAGCACGTCCAGAATATGAGATTCCTATCAACTTTTACGGTCGATTAGAAGATACACCTCAGGGAGGGAAAAAGTGGGTGGACACTCAGGTTAGAAGAGTAAATCAAATCAATTTTCTATTCTGGAGCAGTGCTAACAAACCCAAATATACTTTTAGATTGTGCTAGCTATGCCCTACGACAATCCAATCCCCGGGTACGGAAACAACATTGTGAATACTCTTCGCCTGTGGTCAGCCAAATCACCCATGTCATTTGATTTGAAATTCTTCAATGATGGCGACTACATTCAAGCCGTCCTAGACAGGAATCTAGCAGAAAATATTTCTAAGGTTCTTTATCCCAATGATAATTTCTTTGAAGGAAAGGAATTGCGCTTGAAGCAAGAATATTTCTTATGCTCAGCCTCTCTTCAGGTAAATTTAATTCAATCAATCTCGAAGGATGTCAACGGTTTCTAATTGGATATTTTTAACTATTCAATAGGATATCTTCCGTCGCTTTAAATCGTCCCAATTTGGAAGTCGTCAAGCTATGCGCACAAACTTAGATTTATTTCCTGACAAGGTGGCCATTCAGTTGAATGACACCCATCCTTCTTTGGCTATTCCGGAATTGATGAGAATTTTGTTGGATATTGAGGGTCTCAACTGGGACAGGGTAATTATATTTCTATACAAATATTTATATTTTTGATTACAATTGATTACAATTTGATTACAATGGTTTGTTTCAAAATTTCAGGCTTGGGATATTACTACTAAAACATGTGCCTACACAAATCATACTGTCTTGCCGGAAGCATTGGAACGGTGAGTGTTGAGCTTTAATACAACAGAAACATTGCATAATTATAGATTGTATAGAAAATAATAATTAATTGCATTTCTAAAATAGCTGGACGACTTCAATGATGGAAAATCTTTTGCCAAGACATTTAGACATCATCTACAGAATCAACTTCTTACATTTGAAAGTTAGTCAAATCTTTTGTGGAATTCTTGAGCAAATTTTAACTTTTGCTTGTCCTGACAGGAAGTTGAAAAGAAATTCCCCGGTGATTTCGATAGAATGAAACGAATGTCTCTGATTGAGGAAGATGGAGAGAAACGAGTCAACATGGCTTTCCTCGCCATCGTTGGTTCGCACGCTGTAAATGGAGTTGCAGCCCTTCACTCGGAAATCATCAAATCGGACATGTAAGTAGTTTTAGAAAAACGCTATTTTGATATAATTTCGCGTCGTCATTTGATTTAAAACTCTCCTTTTCTGTTATACCAGTTTCAAAGACTTTTACGAAATGACGCCCGAGAAGTTTCAGAACAAAACTAACGGCATTACACCCAGACGTTGGCTCTTGTTGTGCAATCCTAGCTTAGCGGATGTGATCGCTGAAGTAAGCAACGTTTACATCCAAGCATTTTTAGCTAAATACATAAAACATGCTTTAAAATTGAAATTAAACTTTATTGTTGTTGTGCAGAAAATTGGCGAGGAATGGATCGTTCATTTGGACCAGCTGGTTCAACTCAAACAGTTTGATGCCGACCCAAGTTTCCTTCGTCAAATTCAAAATGTGAAGCAAGAAAATAAAATGAAATTGGCTTCATACCTGCAAGAAACGTACGGGGTGGATATCAACCCAGCCTCCATGTTCGATGTTCATGTAATCCATCTTTTCAAGTGTTTCTAATCCAAGAAAGTGATTCAGCCTTTTAATTAAATTAATTTTGTTCAGGTGAAACGAATTCACGAGTACAAACGCCAACTCTTGAATTGCTTGCACATCATCACTCTCTATAATCGCATGAAGAGAAACCCCACAGGGAAATTTGTTCCAAGAACAATCATGATTGGAGGAAAAGCTGCTCCTGGATATCATACTGCCAAGAAGATAATTAAACTTATTTGTGCAGTAGGAAATATTGTCAACAATGACAAAGTTATCGGAGACAATCTAAAGGTCATCTACTTGGAGAACTACCGTGTAACTCTGGCTGAGAAAGTTATTCCAGCGTCAGACTTGAGTGAACAAATCTCTACGGCTGGAACTGAGGCTTCCGGTACTGGAAACATGAAATTCATGGTAAGAATTTGAAATATTCGTTCTATTTGCTCAGACCAATTAGATAAAAGTCATCGTAGTTCGTCAACGGTTTTTGATTTGTTTTATGGCATTTAGTTAAACGGAGCAATGACAATTGGGACTTTGGATGGTGCAAATATTGAAATGATGGAAGAAATGGGTCTTGAGAACATATTTATTTTCGGAATGAAAGTTGATGAGGTTGAAGAGCTCAAAAAGAAAGGCTATGATGCCAACATTTATTACAACCGAAACCCAGAGTTGAAGCAAGCAATCGATCAAATTCGAAGTGGATTCTTCTCTCCAAGTCAACCAGATGCTTTCCATGACATTGTGGACATTTTATTGAAGTATGATCGGTTCTTGACTCTGGCCGACTTTGACGACTACATCAAATGTCAAGATCGAGTCAATGAAGCTTATATGGTGAGCCTTGGATGATGCCACGAGTTCAAAATTTCAGGTCAAATTTAGTATGTAACACATTTTTAATTTCAACTAGGATCAAAATCTGTGGACAAAAATGGCTGTGCATAACATTGCATCATCGGGAAAATTCTCAAGTGATCGGACAATTGCAGAATACGCTCGTGAAATCTGGGGTGTGGAGCCTTCTTGGGAAAAACTTCCAGCCCCACATGAACCTCAAGACAACAACACTGCTAATGGTAGCAAGTAAAATAATAGCCTGTGTCGTAATTTTGTGGTTCAAAAATGTTATTCATTTTAAGTGAGATACAGTTGCGCTGTTGCGCTTGTAGTCCATATAAGAATTAGAGTCTCCCAAGTTGATTAACCCGTCATCAACCATGGGATATTTTTACGGGAATCTCAAGGTTAAAAGTTAAAACTACTCGTGTTACAAATCCAATGTTACATTAGTCGTGCTTGGAAAATGCTGAGCTATTCAAAAATATCTACTATCTTTCAACGTTTGGAAATCTTGAAAGAAATTCATTCATTCATTCGTCTCTCCTTAATGCAATGCAATGCAATGTAAATCAAATCTGTCAACTTTGCAACCATAAACTTGCTCAGAATGGGATGCATATTAAAAAAAATTAAATGCAGTGTTTCTGGTCAGCCTTTCCCCACATGAACAAATTAATTCAACATATGACGCAGTTGCAAAGTGGCAATTAAAATTCACTCCAGCACAGCGGCATGTCACCATTGCGGCTTTGCTAACTGTACACTTTTATTGCTACTCTGTAATTTCTCTCTCAAAATTTTGCCATGATTAATTAGTAAGTGCCAAATATTATTCGAATTATATCAGTAGAGTAATGAACAAAACTATGAATAAAAATATGAAAATCCAAAACACAAGATTAGTTCATGGGCATTCAATTTATTCTATTCACCTTTTAAGCAAATACAAATAAGTCAAGTATTGAGAAAAGTATGATGAAAGATTGAAAGCTTCTTTTTTTAAATAATAAAAACAAATCGAAACCAGTCATTTCATAAGTTGTAAAAACTGGCCCAGCCTAAACTAGTGTAATAATCTGAATAGAATAGCTAACGCGTCCAACACATAATCGTCATAAATAAATCAGAGAATTAAATTGGCTAAATACTACATAAGGAATCTTCTGTGGAACGGACTAACAACTTAAATTTGATTCACAAAACGTAAACAATAATATTTTTCTTAGGATGAATCACTCTCGATTGCGACGACACTGCGTCGATTGTCATTGTCATTACAAAATTTTGCTAGACAAAATAAATCCTGCAATCAATTTGATTTATCGATTTTGCAGGAAGGTCTTAACGCACGACGCCAAAAACGAAAAACAAAACAAATAATAGACACACTCCGTCCGTCGTACTTAAGCACTAAATCACATTTAAATGAAGAAAACCAATAAATAACACAGTCGAATTGATTGCATCGTTTTTTGCATTTCCGCAGTGATTGTGCAGGCATAAGTCATATTTGTAGCAACGTTTGAGAACTGACATTTTGTCACAATAATAATGTAAATATAGTAGAAAAATTCTTTGCATAAATGTGAATATGCAAATACAAACGTCAAAGTCCTCTAAAGGCCTGATTCATGGTCCTAATCCTAATCAGGACATAAATCTGACTTTTTAGGCACTGTTGGCAAACGCGCAAGCACCCAGAAAACAATGGTGCAAGAGTTACTTTCAAAATTTAAATAACTAATTAATTGAACCGATTTTGCAAACTTTGAATGCCCAGGTTTGCTTGGGGTAGTATAAAATAAAATTATACCAGGAATTGAACGTGTACTAGAATGTAAGTAAATGCACCTGACTAACAAAATGAAATTGAAAATTTCATTTATATTTTTTCTCTTTTTTTGTTGCAAACTAATGCCGTCCGTCAGTGTAATAATAATAATAATTCTAGTTTGGAGTCAATTCATTCAAAAATATCGGAACGCTTGAAACTATTTGCTAAACTAGATTTCCTACAAAATTAAATAAGTTCCAATGTTCAGAATACATAGGCTAACTAACTACTTTTTAACGCAATACATAAGTGTAAATATAAAATAATGCTCTTAAATTCACTTTCTTTTTTACGTATCTGTAGTAGTAAACTCTAGGTTGTTCATGAAAGACATTTGATGTTGAGATCAACCATCTCATCTTATATCATTTAGCTTTTTTAGGATTCCTCTCTGCTCCAACAATTTAATTACTATTAAAGGGGTTCATCTTAGTTAGAAGATGACCAGTTGTGTTATACTGCCGGCTGAGACTGAGAACGCTTACGCTTCCAACAATCAGGGTGCATTCTCTTCTGCTCTTCAGCCCGGAGTCGCGCACTAGATGCATATTTTTCCTTTTCATTTGGGGCTAAACTTTGCCAAGCTTCGCCGAGGAGAACACTTATGGACCTGTTTAAAATCAAGAACAATCACGTTAAACGATTTCCAATTTTAAATGTATGGCCTAGAAAAATTCTTCAAAATCAAATACAACAGGCTTTTTACCGATTATCTTTTCCGGGATACTGCTGAATCAGCTCTGGACGTTTGTCTTTCGCAAAGAGTAAAAATGCATTCATTGGGCGCCTGCCCTTTTGAGTTTGACCATTTGCTTCTTTGTTTGACCTTTTCCCACCAGATCCGAATGTTTGGCCTTGCTGCGAAGCTGCCGATAATTTCTTATTGGGTGGACTACTGAGTTGAATAATGTGTTGAGGAATCACGGAGATTGGAACCGATTTTTCATCTAGGGTAGCGAGGAGTGAATTTGGTGGTGGAGAAATTCCATTAGTCAAGTTGACACACGGGCCCATAGTATGTCCCTGTTCCATGGTGCATGATTGAAGCTGACCATTAAAATTTTGATGTTGTTGTTGTTGATGATGATGAGTAGTTTGTGGTGGGCTTTTTGCAGCGACTGACACAGCAGCCAGACTATGACACACATCTCCACCCTCCAATGCTTGGCAGTGAGTTCCGTAGGTTTCAAAGAACGCATCCGGTTTAACAGCACACCATCCTTTTTGTAATAAAAGAATACACGGAAGCAAACAGAGCATTAGATTATGTATCATTTTGTTGGCAGGACATTCGGTAACTTGAACATTTCAATTCACAGAAGTGACTCACATGATTTTCCAACGAATCTCTCACTCATGAAGAGTTCAAAAGAGTCAGATTAAAACCACGCGAGTATAAAATTAACATTCATGCTCTCTAAATCTCTAGCATAGGCTAAAATTTTCTTGGCTGGTTAGAGATTAATTTGTCCCTGGAAATAACCCTCTCACGTGTATATTTTTACAGTCTAGAGTGTAGAATGCGTAATAATTTTTAGACCCGTTGTCAGTTTTTATTACCTTTTTTCTCAACCATGAAAGGATGCCCAGACTCGCAGTTTACTTCGATGGCCGGATGATGCGGGTCAGCAGCAGGGCAAAAGGTTATTTGAATTCTTTCTCTGATTGAGCATGGAACGACCAACTGGAAAAAAATAAAACCCAGCCAGACATGTCAAAACAAATAATAAATTCAAAAGCGATAAATTTCGTCTTCCATTTTAGAATCTTTCACGAGTCAACAGTTTGAACCGGAAATGAGTTCAAGAGGGTGCACAGAAGTACGCATTCCTCAACGCAATTATTAATCTGTTTAGTCTAAATTGAATTATCCAAAAACTCTTACCGTTCTGACAACAAGTCCATTTGGAGCGTAGTCTCTCTTCAGACCAAGAGATTCTGCATTCTGGGCCAAAAAGTCCACCGGATACCAATCCAAATTTCCACCATCAAATCGCACTTTTGTTCCACTCATAAATATATTCCAGGCTGGAGTAAAATTGAGTGGGGCTGATGAGGATTTTTCGTGGAGATCTTCATAGCTCAATGAATTGGTAGACGCTTGAGATGGTGCTGGACTTAGTAGCGATGATGGAACCATGTTGAAACAAGAGTTATTATTGTTGTTGCCGTTATTACTATTGCTAGTACTATTCATCCCACTCATCGTCATTGTTGTTGAAGTCGAGAGCATGTTTGGCGTCATTGTGAACGTCGGAGTGTTCAGACTTGAATTTGTATTCATAAATGGACTACTTGGCGGAGGATAAAGCGTTGAGCTCCTGATCGGTGAAAATGGACCTTGGTACAAGGAAGTGTCCGGAGTCGAATAGCTAAAAACTGGAGAATTCATAAATTTTGGAGATGGCTCATTTGGAGTGTAGAATGGAGTTGGAGTTTGTAGCCCTGTACCTTGATTGAATATACTATTGTTTTGTTGGTGCTGTTGTTGAAGGTGTTGATTAATGTTTCCACTACAGGAGGCAGCTGGGTGACTTGATCTTGAGTGTCCATAGCCATTCGGTGTCCCACAACCATTTTGTTGGGAGCCGTGATGACCATGATGGTCAACCCTTTCTTGTTTTATGGACATCAAGTGCGTGTCCGTGTAGAGGGGAAGCATCGGATCGTCCGAACAGTTCATCTGGATTGGAGACCAGCTGTGCCACCTGAACAAAAGAACAAATCATTTGACGCAATCCCCAAAAAAACGTATCAAAAAGTCAAAAGTCCACTACATGACATTGACAAACCCTTCTAGACGAATAAATACATAATTTTAAATCTATTCTTTCTAGACAATGCAACCAGCCCTGTCCTCAGTTAGCTAACTGCTGCTGCCGTCAGGTTTCAGGTACATCATCATTATCATCATCTTTAAATAAATCAAATCCAATTCCAACCTTTAGTTAGGTACACACTTAATTCTTCTCTAATCATACCCTCAACTCAAATCTTTTGCACTATTTAATGGAAACAACGTACAGCACTTTTTTTTTGGCGTCATGCCCGCCTGCCTAGCTGGTGCTGCATGCTGGCGCTAAAGTATATAATAAATACAGTGTCCTGTTTGGTCACGGTTGAATCTGAAGAGATGACTCATGATTCAGGGAATCTAAATTAAATTGCCTGACTATCTACGTACAATGTTTTTAATAGTATTTGTGCATCGGAAACGCTTTAAGGGTTAAGCAGGAGTGGAGTAGAATGCACAGAACAGCAGACGATGCAGACAAAGTTTCAGTTTCATCATGGGCTACAAGTTCTTCAGTTCGTGTATGAGCTAACATCCTTTTATTTTAAAGTGCGAGTCCGGGTAACAATGAAATGTAATCAAACTCAACGACGACGACGACTACAACTAGCAAATGCACTCCTCTCAAATTAACGTTTGGACAGAATTGAATACAACAACAATACGAGTAGAAAACATACACTTTTCCCTGGCATTGCCATTAGTAGTAGGCAGGCACGCAACAACGCAACTCTTCATTGTTTTCAGAGTTCAACTCGACTTTTTTTCCTCTTCTTTTTAATCCCTTTGAATTTGATGACTAGGAATTAATCTGGTAGTCGTAGACTCGTAGATTACCAGATTTCTATCATGATTCAGATTTCTAAATCCTTCCTGACACATGAGCTCTTTAATTTTTGAAGAGCAGATGAGTCTTTGTTCCTCGAATAAATCCTAACAAAAATTAGGTACTTGATCAATTAAATTTAAGGGGAAAAAACGAGACTACAAAACAATTTCTAGATTTGAGATGAGATTTGAATCCAGAATCCAGACTGGATGGGATGGTTAAAACTGTAATTAACCTGCTTGCACCTGTTTCTGTTTCCATTGTTGCACCTTGCAAGGTGCATTTCAACTCCAAAGTTAAATACCCAATAGTACACATGGATGATGGTTTGGCATGCAATGCACGGTATGAGAATTCGCGTAAAATGAACTTCGTTAGCAAAACTTACAAAAAAACGTACATGAAAGAGAAAAACAAGCAAAGAACAGATTTACATCGGAATGAGTTGAAGACGCAACTTGAACTTCCTTTGTTGCAAATAAAGCTAGATACGCCTTGAGAAAATACTAATGTGATCGAACTTGCCTCAGAAATTTATTCAGACCTATTGCACCTTTTGGAATGCGTTGTGTTAGAAATTTTTAAAACCACCAAGATTTCCAAGCTATCTTTTATTCCAACTCATTTATTCATAAAATTCAATAGTTCTTGGAAAACTAACTGTAGGAAACTCAAAATTATTTGAACTGGAAAATATGCTCATGGAGATTGTCTGTCGGAGAGCAAAGTTCGACTTCGACTTATAAATATTTTGTTGCAGGAACCAAAAATGATGCTATCTTTGGAATCTGAAGTCTGACAGAGCTTGGGCAAACTATTTCCACAAAGGTACTGCAAAACGGTGGATCGGTTCCCTGTTCTCATCCCACCTTACAATTTGTTGAATTCTATCAGTTATTCTAGTTGACTATTTGGAATTTGGACCTGCTTGAAAGAAATTTGGATTTTAAATATGATTTGAACATTGAACATTAAGATTTGTAGTATTGCAATGACCTTGTTCAATTCTAATTTTCGTATTAATTCCTACAACTTGGCAAACGGAATGTATTTCGAAATCAGAGTAGGTGCGACGTGCAGTATCGCCGCGTGCCATAAATGCACAGAAGAACATTGTCTGGTGAAATTTGATAGAGAAAAACGGATCAACTTTAAATGCAGGAATTTTCCAGGGTGTATTCTTTTAAACCTCACGAAAACAAACATTTACACCTAATTTTAATTCGTCCAAGATATGATATGATACGGAGGTGCGTCATTTTATTCACTTCAAACATCATTTACGTTTAGAAGTGCCACTTTAATTGATGTGCAAGAGTGCATTGTAACTCTCATTTATCAAACTGTTGGAAAACTATGTTGGTGTTCAATCAATCGAATAATTGCCAAACTGTTATCCACGACCCGACCCGGTCTCTGCTCTGATTATCTGTGTGTAGAGTCGAGGCTCACGTAAAACTCAACAATAAATTATTATCAGTCAACACAAGAACACAACACACAAATACCGGTAAAGATTTGAATAAATCCACCTACATGCTTGTTGATTGTTCCAAATTAGAGTTTAGTTGGCAGTTGGCGTAAATTGTAAATGTTTTAAACTTAAACTCCACACATGTTCAAAACTAAGCTTGACGTTGAAGCTGGTTAGGTTTAGGTTCGTAATCTAATAATTCTAGCGGAAAGGGAGTCAGTCATATGTACTCATTCGCTTACACCAACAAAACACACGTATGAGTTTTGGAATTTTGAATCGGCAACTAGAAAAATAATCATCCTATCTATCAAATAAACAAACATCCGCTCGATTCTATTTCTATTCTACATCGTTTCGTTTTCCACCAGCTGTACCTGTAGTACGAGTATAATACATTTTTAACATCAATCATCAACGCTCCGTACGAGCCATCAGCCTAAATTTTCTCACCAATTAAATTCACATACGTGTAAAAATTCTACATTTAGACTTATTAAATTGAATGTCGTTCGTCAAATCAAATGAATATCCTAACAGCGCCGTGTCACGGACCTATTTCCATTTCCTTAATTTTTAAATTAATTCCTAAATTGAATTAAACAATGATGAATGAATGAGTCTGGGAATGAATGACGGGGTAGGGTTATCTAAGGCAAGCAACTTACTACCGAGCGACTAAACTAACTACAGCGTCCATTCAAATCGTTCTCTGTGCTAACTGCCCATTAAAATGAAAATATTGCACAATTATTGCACAAAATTAAAATGAATGAATGAGCGTGCGTCTGATGTCTGAATGAATGAATTTGCAATAATTTAAGCTAAACCGTTTTTTGTGTTGTTCTTTTCATACTTTCTGTCTACAAATCTACAAGAAAACTAAAATCGAATCTTTTTGGCTTACCTTTTTCTGAGAGGAAGTGATTTTTCTGCCTGATTGAATTTGGGTGAAGAGGCCCAGTAGAACGGGGAATGAGTGATGCTTCCTCCACTTCCACTACTGCAAAAATTATTTGCGCACTGCTGAATGTGAGTTTGGAACAAAGACGTTGGCGTCGGTGTCACCAAGGACGGGGAATTCAAGCTCAAATTGGCAGCTCCGATACTCAAGTCCAATGGCGGAGGAATCGGTTTCGGTTTTCTAACACCAGAAGAACTACTGGCACTCGTGCTTCCGCTCCCGCCGCTATTGTTCCGTCCACTTCCGGTCCCGCTGGAATTCGGCAAATTCGGCTCGCTTTTGACCGTACTCAAATCTAACGTTATAGATGAAGGGCTCCCGAGGCCCGACGACGTCGAGGAGGATGGAGAATTGTTGGACAACGCGCCAAGTCCTCCACAAGTCGTCGTCGACACAAATAGATTATTAACGTGGGCCAACTTTGGGGATGAATTGTTATTATTGTTGTGGTTGATGGTATTATTGTTGTGGTTTGGGGAGCCGTTATTGTTGAGGCTGCTAATAATGTTTTGGTTGTTGATTGAGTTGTTGGCCCCGACAGAGGCAGCGGTACTACTGAATGGGTGCTGGGGATGGTTGTGGTGATGGAGATTATGGTACTGGAGAAGATGACTCGAGGACGCTAAAGTACTGCCGCTGGTCGTTGAAGTGATCGAGTTGGTCAAATTTGAATTTGTATGCGTTATTAAGCGATGAAGATGTTGGCTACTGACACTGAGATCAGTCGGGTTAGAATTGATGATAGCTGAGAAACTCTTATCGACTCTCCATTTGGTCAACTTCTCTTTGGTTTCATCTTCATCCTCCTCAACCTCACCATTTCCTCCTTCCCAGTCCATCTTCTGTTTCAGATATATATTTCTATATTTCTATTTGTATAATTCAATGGTCCTTATCTATTATCTTCTCTCTCAAAAGAAGTTATAAGAAGAGTCCAAAATACAAATAATCTTTACACGTCGCAACTTGGAAGACGTAGACGAAAGACGATAAACGACAGCCGCGGCTAAGGAGACGACCAAATTTACTAAGCCCGTCCCCTTTTTTCTATTAAATATTGAATATCAGCACGTAACATTTGTATCATCAGGTTTAAGCTTATGATTTCTCCAAGTGCTCCTCCTCCCTCTCCAAAATTAACTTCCTGATCCTGATCCTGACCGATCTCCGTCTTTACGGTTGTAGCATTTTTTTCTTTTCTTGTTGAAATAATGTATATAATACGTCTGGAGAAGTCTTGTATTGAATTCAATTGAATAGATATCCGCCCGGGCCTTCCAGTCAACTATATTTGTGTAAACGTTTCTCCAATTCTTTCACTAGTATTCAATACTCCACTAATAATAATCATTGACCCGACCCCGGCCACCAGTCAATCAACTAATCATAAAAGTCTGCTCCTCTTTAATAACATTTCATAATAAGTCGTCGTCCGTCGTCGATTTAGATTTTCTCCAATCAGTCCCTCACAGTAATCCCAAACGAAACGAATGGAAGATATACAATGTTAATATTACGGATGATATATTTATTTTTAATGATATTCTTTTGTAAGTTGTGAAGAATTTAGATTAATTAAATGAACTACATAACAACAACATAAGGGCCAGGAGAGGAGAAGCAGCAGCAGCAGCAATAAGTTTGACCCCTTAGTTGATTGATTGTCGATGACGAGGATTTATTTGGGGACGTCTTTGAGTCTTGCAGCAAATTGCAAAGGACTTGTGACTTGCATGGCCCAAGAACATGTCCAGTCAGTCAGTGCAGTGCAGTGTCCAATACCTCACAATACGTACCATAAAACCGCAACTTTTATGTCGTAATTTTCTTTGTACGTGTGTAATGTATCAAAATTTCTAACGTTGTTCTATCATCTATTATAATAAATATAATTTCATTTGGAATGAGGAAAAGTTTATCTTATTTCTTTTTGTATTACAGTATTTTGTGACTGAGGTTAACATGAGTATGAGTTTAGTCCAGTCGAATAATAATAATAATTGTATTTTTGGAGGAGGAGGTAGGTGGGTTAACTCATCCCCAGCAAACGCATTCGTTCGATTTTCGATTTTCCTCTCTAGATTAAAAATACGTACACACATTAGTGTGTGCGTAAAAATGTGTGCTTTGCTTTTGCTTTACGTCAAAAATTGTTCAAATGTCGACGAACGAACGACGCGATATCGGTTATCCGATTGTCGTATCGTGAATCGTGTATCGTACGTATCATATCTCTAGAAGCTCCAGGAGTAAGAGCCGAACAAAAGAAAAAAGGAATCCAAATTGAAATTGAAACTGACCTGTAGTAGTACTCTCAAATTCCGTCTGATTTGGTGAATTCTTGAAAAATAAATAACAATGGAATGCGATTCAACAACGTATTGATTTGATTTGTTAGTTGGTCAAACTATTTGTTGGACAATTTTGGGGAGACTGAGGGCTGATGTTTATTGTGTTGTTGTAGAATTAGAATGCTGCTGTAATTGTAATTCCATAATCTGTTACGATAATAGTGGCGAGTATGCAGTCGTAGTCGTAGGTGCAGTGCTGCAAAAGCGAGTAAGTGCTCACCTCAGCTCCAGCTCATTATACATACAAATTACAGGTAAATGGCTAAGGTTGGGTATAGGAAGAAATATAGGATTGGTCCGACTATATATGCAAATGACTCATTCTTCTCTCATTCAACGCTATGGGTGGTTGCATGGAATTATTAACCGTGTTTATGTTATGCAGGCTTTGGAATTCGGAAAGTTCGGATTAGGGGATTAGGCAAGGCTGGGCTTAGGATTAGCAAATTCCAGGGAAATGAGGGGCCGGAGTCTTCACGAGGAACAATAGTTGCTAATTGGATTAGCTAAGGATTATCACACTTTGCAATTCTAAGCAGATTTTTGGGGATTAATCGGCCGCACCGCACCGGGTCGGACGGACCACACGCACGCAGCACGCACTTTGCACTTGGCGTGGAATCTACAAGTTCCGGGCGGCGATGTCCCTCAATACTTTCTGGCGATACTTCCTTCCGTCCGACTCGCGAATCTCTTTCTTGCTGCACTTTTTTCCCAAAGTTCCTCCCACCTACTTGTTGCTACTTTGCATGCTACTTGCTACGATTTAGATTGTTCTGCTTTTAATTTCTGATTGTTTTTTTTTGTGCTTTTTGCTCAGGACAGGACTACTAGTTTAATTTGGTTTTGAAGAAGTCTTATTCTTCTTCTTCTAGTTCTTGTCTTGTTGATGAATTAGATTGAATGAAAGTGTAAGTTAGCGTAAAGCGTAACGTAATGTGTTTCTGTGTGTAATGGTGTTGAGGTTTTGACCATGCAGTTGAGTTGAGTTCAGTGATGAAGATGATGATGCAGTTGGTTGATGAGTACAACAGAGTTTTGAGTAAATGAAATCTTTTTGCCGTGTTGGTGTGAAAAGTGCTGGGCTACGGGTTACGAAGCTGCGATTGTGGGCTACTAAATATCCTATGCTATAGCGACGAAGAACTGAAAGTGACTGAAGAAGATCCCCGAACTTCGTCACTCACAACTTCGCCTTCCGAATGCCTATGGGCTTTACTGAAGCTGCTCAAATGAAGTTTTGCAGATGAGTTCAACTAGCTAGTAGTTTCAAACCTCAGCCAGCTTTAGTCCACCAGACCATTTAGAATCAGACCTCTCTTCCTCTCTATGGAACCAACATACATTTTGTACAAGTACAAAAAATGCTTATACAAAATGTAGTGTACAATAGTTTAAACTAAACTCATAGGATGAATGCTGTATAGCGACTTGAACCACTACTAACTTCCATCCACATGCTGCGGATGATGCTGATGGGTTGGATGGAAGCACCATGGACATGGACACAGATAAGGATGTAGTATGGGATGGGATCTGGGATGGGATGATGGGATTCGTTAGCAGAGTCGAGTGGATAATATGTAATTCAACACGGACATGAGATAGGAAACTAGGATTGCACTAACTACGGATATACTAATACTACTACTCTAGCTCTTGGGTGAAGAGGCTCACGAGCCATGTCATTTTGGGAAGGATTCTGGGTGACCTGCAAGGATTATTGGGCAATTTGGTGTTTATTGCACGGTTTTCAGGTGGAATTATGTTGATGATAAACTATTGTGGTATTGTGGTACTTTGTTCATTCTGCGGGTTTTTTGGTCTTCTCCAGATTTCAACCGGAAGCATTCAAAAAAGTTTGAGTAATTCTTGTACTGATTAAGTCAAAGAGGATCTTGGCTCTTTGAAATTGTAAATGAAAGCATTTTGAAAATTTGGAAAGTACAGCTTGCAAACTCCATTATCTATATCGGGTCGAGCAGTTGATTGCGAATTTATGAGCGAATGCAAAACACCTTGCAAACTTTTACAAGCTTGCGACTTCGCGTGACAATTAGCATTCAATAGTCACATTGCTTGATCTCTTGAAGATAAAGATCCGGGAGTGGGTCATTCGTTTGGCAACCTTCTGCTGAGTCTCCAACCACCAAAAATAAATCCGGTACCAAAATTGCAACATTGAGTGCTTGGGTGTTGTTTCGCAATACATTTTCAATGCGTTGCTTGATCGACATTGAAATGAAATTCAATACTTCCTGATTTGATTTTTAATTGAATCAATCGTCAATCTTGCGAAATGATCTTTATATAAACAAGTGACTCTAGTGATTTGACGATGAACGCAACATGTGAAAGTTGCAACGGCAGCACTTTTCACTTTGCTGCTGTCGGAAAAATATTTTAACCTGAAAGGTCGAAAGTGTTGGACTACCATTTATTTTTCTCCCACACTCTTGCTCATTGCTCCCCTTTGACTTTCAATATAACTTTAACTTATCTTTCTTCCAAAAATTCCACAGTCCATTCAAAATCTTTTGAACTCAATTAAACCTATTATAGTTTGACAAAGGGATCCCAAGAAGGTCCCCAGTGCTAAGGTCATTTGGTAAGAGAGGTACATGTGCTTTTTGGCTTGGAAATGGGCAGGGAATAAAGGGCGGGGATCAGATACGATACACAAGGTTGGTTTGGTGTTTAGAGTTCAAAGAAGCAGCAGCAGGCCCAAAAGTACTGGCCTGCCTGGCCTGGGCAGCAGATCGCAGATCACATCACATCACTGCCGCAATGAGATTTACGGGATGCTGCTGAAGCTGAAGCCGTTTTTTTATCTTCAGTACTTTTTGGTTTGGCAGTTTTACTAGGGAACACCTGAGGAACACGAAAGAAGCGTGGATTCATCATATAAGACGCGTTTTTATTTCATCTCTGGTCTCTTTCCTATTAACTAAACGCATAAACGCATGCATGTGGTGGGGTTGTTCTGTTCAGATTTTGAATCTTGAATGATGAGGATGGATGAAGGGGATTGGGACGGGACTGGGACTTCTTTGGGACAACAACAGAACTCTGAACTGGGAAGCAAAAAAATAAAAGTAGTAGGAGGAATAAATGAGTAGATAGATTCAGTGCATGCATGATGCTTGCAGTCTGACTGCCTTCTTCTCAAAATCTTTTGTGTAATGTGTTGCATAAGGTGAAGAAGGGTAAAAAATGTAAAATGAAAAAAAAGTGGAAAAAAAGTTTAAGCAGGTTCAATTGGATCTCTTGCAGAGTGTGTGGAGTGAACTCTACGTACATAAACACACAGAAGAAAAAGAAGAAGGGGTAGGGCACCTATTATTATTATGATTTTTGCTTTTTAAAGGTACACTGCATGTCCCGGATGAAATGAACTTTTAACACAACTCTAACATTAACCAGCATGTGAGATGAATTGAATTGGACTCCTTCCTCCAACCATACTTCGGTTAGAAGTAGTCCCGCGCCCACTCTCACGTTTTTGGTACCGGTGGGCCCTTAATTTTGCCCAAGATTCGGGCCACAATTCTTATGACAAGAATGGCGTATTTTCAAGATGGTACACAGCTAGTTGTTCAACTTTTCGTCTCCTATACCTTATTTTGAACAGCGTGAAGTTTGGAATGCTTAAGTGATCTTAATTAGTCATGTTTGATTTTGCACTGCAGACTGCAATTTGAAGCTAATCCTAATTCAGGAAAGGCGATTTGGCTGTGGCCGAAATTGAATGATTTGGTAATTGAAAACGGA
>JAQGCM010000988.1:0-18449 GCA_034699705.1 Hymenaphorura dentifera
CGTACACGTTGTACAAACCAGCACAAGTGATGTCGACAAATTATGTAGCATTTATTTACACCTTAATGAAAGGCTGAGCGTCGAACCTTCGTGATTGATAACATCGTGGCAAACTGTTTCGGCAGTAAACCCAAGATTGCTTAAATAAATTTTGTAAATACACTCCCGACAATTTACGGTATTTTCCACCCGTTTTACCTTCAATTCTCAGTGCAAAACCCAAGGGATTGCGTAAAATGGTCACTACATTTATGCAAAAGTTTCTTCGTACATGCAATAGTTTGTTATTAAAATTTAAACAAACATGCAAACTCGAACCAACAGGAATAAAAGTTCACCTTGAAACCACTGATACTATTGCGAGGGTTAAGTTCGTTTACATGCACGCGATTTGTGTTCCGGTAATACGCCTTGCAAAACGCCACGCTTCCCGCACGATTTGAGCCAAAAGCTAGGCGGATCGAGAATATTTTGTTGCCTAATATTACAAGTAATCATATTTGAATTGCAGGAATCATGAGAACTCAGGAAAAAACAAGAATCTGTGGGTTTTTCAGGAATTGAAAGAGAGGAAAGTGGGTCAGTATAAATAGGCCAAGGTTTCTTCAGTTTGCCGACAAATCTGTGAGTTTGAGCTAAAACGAACTTCCCGGACTTGAACGAAAAAAAAAGTTAAAAACTTCGATATGACTGTCACTGAGTGTCTCGAAAGACGTGCTTCGGTCACTACCAACGACTTGGGGCATATTAAGGCTCAAGTGAGTTCCAATCTTTAAATAACAGGATTAGTATTTGTCAAAATTTGCTATAATTGTGTGTACGTTTTTCAGAAACTCGCTGCTGAATTTCGACCTGGCCAAAGTTTCACCTTACTCAAAACCAACGTTTCAAAACTGTGCAGCGAAATTCAAGAGTCTCCAAAATGCAAACAAATCGTGCTAGGCATTGAGTTGATTGAAACTCTTGCTTTCCAATTCATCCTCCGAGCCTTCTTCGTCGACCTGAAATGGACGCCGGAATTGGGAGAAAAGGTCACTCTTGACAGCTTCATGCGTGAGTACAAAATTCGACGAGTTCATCGCAAGCTCTTCCAAGCCCTTCTGGACAGACTTGAATATTTTGGATTTCTTACAAAAGCATCAACTCCTGGAACAGATGAGTCCATCGTCGAATCCTGGACAGTTTCCAAACCTCCCGCATCCGCCACTGAAATCACAACCCAAATCAAATACCTACAAACCCGATTGTTAGAATATCCAGAGTTATCAGCAGAAATTGAATTTTTGAACCAAACTGCAGAAAATCTCGCGGACGTACTTCGGGGTAAAATGAATGGATTTAACATTCTTTACCCAGCCGAAAATGTACCCGAGTTTCAATTCGGAGCTCAACAATTTTATTCAAATTCACAACTCTTGGACACTTTCAAAACGGTTTACATCACTCACGGGGCTTTAACTTCCGCCAGACAGATGGTGGCTGAGGGTCAAACCGTAGTTCGAATTTTAGAAATTACCGCCGGCACAGACTCAACTACAATTCCACTGCTGACGAAATTAACCGCCCTGGCAGCCATTTCCTCCTTTGAAATCCACTATACTTTTACAAACATTTCAATTTTTTTGTTGGAAAAACAAAACACAAAACTGAAAAAAATGTTTCCAACTGTTAAATTTGAATTTGAGAGCCTAGACATTGAGCAAGGGTCTGAGACACAAAAGTTTTTCATTGGGAAATCACAGTATGATATTGTAGTGGCTGCAAATGTTTTTCATGGCACTCAATATTTGGATGATACTTTGAAACATACGCGAGAGTATGTTAAACCGGGTGGGATTTTAGTCCTTGGAGAAGTTTTTAAAAGCTCAATATTTTTGGACATTAGTTTTGGGCTGACGGAAGGGTGGTGGAGATTTGCAGATGAGAATAGAGCTCCAAATTCTCCACTAATTTCAAATACAAAGTGGGAAGAGTTGATAAAGATGGCGGGGTTTTCGGATACGTTCTCTGTCTCGAGTGGTGGTTGTGGCGTTGTGTTTGGTTTGGCAGATCAAGCAGCCTAGTCAGTTTGAAATATTTTGAGAATATATTCCAACAAAATTTATTTAGTACTTTTAGGACCATGTCCACGGCACCGTGATCCTTAGCTTCCTTCAAGTGAACACACGTTTTAGTTTGTTTGTTGACAAGGACTCCAAGATTCCTTGGGGGCGGAGGCTCCAACTGATCAACACAAAAACATAGAGCAAGAGCCGGAAATCATTGAGAGTGACTGACGTTCACGTGACGAGAAGCCTAGACTCACTTCTTTTTCAGGGACTTGAGGCTCTGGCTGGCTGTGGTCTTATTCTCCAATACTGCTCCATTGCAAGGTAACGGGCTGGTTCACAATAAACCTGAACTATCTGACCTCCATTGTTCTCCGCGGAGAGACACAGTCCAGTCTTCTTGTTTTTCAGTTGAAAAATGCCCGACTATTGGACCCAATTTATTCACAAGAAACACTTATGAGAATGAGTGTAAGGTCACCTGGAGAAAACGTTTTGGACTCACATAGTCGCCACTACCAATTCTCCAGGACTGAATATCAGGTGGACCAGCACCACAGGTAACTAGAACGACCGGAGTCCCTTTCGTAGTTGCACCCTTCTCAGGGGCTGCGCATAGTCCGTTCGAGTCAAACTTTATCACACCTGGAGTACTGATGTAGTACTGTGCGTACAACACGAACACGTCAAAATTAGACCATTTGATAACAACTCTATGCCTCACCTCCTAACCTCTCTTTATTTTAATGAAGCCATAGAGTTTTTACTCTATGCCCACCGTTGACGGGGCTGTGAGGGGAGGGGGTAGGGCATAACAATTTGACGTACCTTCCAATCCTCAGCGTTCAAATGCTGAGTCTCATCGCTATTATCACATGTTTCTAGATCCAATTGTCCCTTTGGATTCTTAACATGAAGGCACTTTCCTTTATACTTCCAGTTCTCCAGTGTAGATGGCACTTTCCAGCCATTCTGTTCAATAGTACATAAACTTAGTCAGTCAATTTAACTATCGGTATGAATGGCAATTACGTCAAATTCATGTTCATATGTTAAAGGAGTAATGAGATTTTTATCTCACCGCAGCATCATTGACCTCTGGTTGGAGCCCTGCGCATGACAAATTAAAAAAATGAGGAGCGAATGCATCAGTATTTATGTTAGTTATTTGAATATAAGTTTTAATAATTTAATTTAGCCGTAATTTCAACACGAGCTCAAATTCTGTACATACCAATTAGTACAATTGCGCAAGTCCAGAGCATAACGGAAGAGCTGTTGAACTTGAAAGCCATAGTTTCAGCAGCTCCACAGAATCACAGTTGCAAGAGCAAAAAGAAACTTCGCAACTCTAACTATTCGCCTATAATTCTGAACTGAACTGAACTCAACTCAACTCAACTCTTTTTTCTTTCGTTCTTTAGTTGAACTCAAAGTTGTTGAACTTTCAATTTCTGATGCTCGTTCGTGTAAATCACAGACCAAAATGTAGTACGAACGTGAACCTTAGGTATGTTCGATTTTCGATCGAGTTCAATTTTTGAATGACATTATAATAAATGAGAATAGAATAGAAAGAATGAACGAACTCTAAGGAATAGACTTGGCCCGGGAGGCAGCTTTCTGCCTTTCAACTGATTTCAGGCATCACACGTCATGACAAGAGTCGAGTCTGTCAAAGTTTTGAGTTGAAAGGAGCAGATGAAATAGGAACGGGTGAGAGCAGAGCCTTCGCAAGTGGAACGATCGTTGAACCCATTCAACTATCAGAAGGCAGAGACCTGACTTCAGACTTGACTGACATCCACTGCTATTGTTTGAGAATATAAGCAGCTGCTCTTGCTGACGTACTTGGAACCAAGAAATTGGCACACTTATAGTTCTAACTAAGTTCATCTAATGTAATCCTAGCCTCACCGACACCGACTCAATGAAAAACTCACAACTGGATATGCATGTAGAACGTTAGGTGAGAAAAGAATGCACGTCCACCTAAACTAATTTGTGTAAATATTATATTCAATTCATCAAAAGGCAAACAATTTATGCCCATGATGGCTTGAGTGAGTCGAAATATAAGAAATAATATTTTTAGCGTCCTTAGAAAGAATGTACTTGTATACGAAAGGTTAGTTTGAAGAAATTCTTGTTTGCGATTATAATTCCTGTCGTAGGATTCATGGTTGCCGGAACGTAGCCAAAGGAATTCCCAAGATTCACCATGTGTGCGAATAGACTGTACCTTGGGATGGAATCTAAACTTGATGATAAATTACGAAGGTAGTCTGTCAGATTTGTATTAAAGATTTGTGAAATTTTAAAACTAACAAAGAGTACTGCAGATGTAATGCGCTCCATTTTCACACAATGACTAAAATGGTTTTTCCCAATGTTGTTTGACATACTACGTAGAAGACATGGAATTGCATTTGAAATCTTGAGTATTAAATTCCAATTTTTTCAATCCAAAATATGTCCGCATATGTTTTGCTCCATGTTAAGAACATTAATTTTAAATCGATTTTTTCATTTTCTTGTGGATTTAGTCCTAAATTCGTTAACGGAATTCCGCTCACGAGACGGTGGTGGTCGGTCAGTCTAACCAGGTTGAAATACCTAAGAGTATTATCAATTCGAAGATATCATGGAGAGACACTTGCGAAACTCTCAAGTAAAATATGGAAAAGACTATAAATATTTGTGTCGGAATTTGGTATTTATATATACGACTCAAAAGGTATGAGTTTTGAATTTCAGCATGAAAATTGTTATCACAGCGTACAATTCAAACATCATTTTTGCATTTAGTACGAGTACTAGCTTCATTTTCTCGAACCTGAAAATTTTTGGTACCAAGTATCAATAGCTTGGTTTCGTGGCATCAGCTCCAAGATTATAGGGACTGACTTAAAATGTATAGAAAATACAATGTTGTATCCATTTTCATTTATTTGGTAACAGGGATATTTAATTCTAACATTAAATTCGGCTCCGCAAGCGTTGTTTTTTAGTCTAGTAGCATTTTATATTCGGCTGAATGTTAAGAATGTTTTTGAATTATTTATTCAAAAGTCTTGGTAGAATTTGAGAAAACATTTTCTAAACCCAATTTTTTTGTAAAAGGAATACGATTCTGAACATATTGAGAAAACTACTGCCTAGCAAGACATCCTTGAACGGAAAGATTAAGACATAGCGATGAATTTTTGTGATTATAAGCAGCTCACATACGTCAATATGTATAATTTAATATATTTCAGAGCGTTATTTTCAATGTATTCGAAATATTCAACTCATATATCGGGCGACTACGAACGAACTTGAATTGTTTATGTTCGCATTTTCGTCAAATATTCAAATTCCGATCCGAAAAAGCAGACGTCGAATTGGGGTGGCTAAGCCGTCTATCGAGACCGAGACACTTTGATATTGCTTATGAACTTTATTTATATTTAAATTCGAGGCCGAGAACGGCACGTGGATTGCCCGTTAAGCACTAGAGAAAAAGCGTCAAGCTGAGCTGAGTAAGAGTTCTGTGTAGTTGAATCGAAAATGGCGAGTCCAACGGCGAATTGTGACGTGATTTCTGCCACTTCGTTTCGAATTCAAGAAGCTCAAATGGAGGTAATTTTGTACAAATAACGCCAGCAAATTATACGCTAATATTTTGGCTATATCACATATTTGTTTATAAATCAGCTCAACCTATTTTTGCTCCTTACTCAGAGAGGACCTTCCACCAATCGGATGGCAGCAGCAGCCCGTCGTTTGAAAGATTTCAGCAAAAACAACAAAGCTCTAAAATTAATTCACGATCGAATGGAAATTGTCGTCAATTTCGGACAACTTTGCTTCGCAACACCATTCCATTATTCAAAAGTCACATCCAGTCAAAAATTAAGACTTGAAACGTCACGAATGCATTTGGTGGCTAATCGAGCAATCGTTAGTCTAGTGATTTCGTGTACAATCTCTCAAATCATAAGTATCACTATCGACATGGCTCAACGAAATTTTGACCTTCACAGCCGTATTGCACCGTTTCGACTAATGAGTGCATTGCTAGCAACACTATCAACCATCTTTCAAATTAATTTGATTTCAAAAGCTGAGAATATCAAAGAGTATTGGAATTTGACGTTTCTGTATGCCAAAAGAGTTATTCCGTCCAGCCAAATTGCAATCATGAGTCGTAAATGTCGTCTCTTAATGTTAATATTCTTTGTAATATTAGTGCTCATTGAAATATTTTACGCCATTCTACATTTATTTCAATGCCAGTATCATATATTGGCTGGTGTAATGCCAATTTGTGAACCGGGGGTTGGCATTGATGAATTAGGAGGTCACCGCTCTGTACCGTTGTTGATTTTGGGCTTGGTACTCCAGGTATTTCTAATTTGCCAACACACAATTTCCTTGGCAACGACAGCCTACGTGGTTTTGATTGGCGTTGCTGTTTGCAAGAATTCACTGGATATTTTAGGGTAAAAGTCATAAAATTTCAGTACTTGACTTTGTCATAATTTCATGCCTCTTTCAATAATCATTTTTATTTTGAAATTCTAGAAGTACACGCGCGACTCCACAAGCAGAGCATTGGGATTTGAACGCCTGTATAAATTGGATCAATAACTATCGATGTTCATATATGTTATCGATTAGATTTTTTTATTCATTCGGACAAATCGTTTTGCCGTCTTTCTTTCTATTCATTGTCTTACTCCTTGTAATTGCAAATTACATACTCATTATTCCATCGGCTGACTTTTTTGCAAAGTGCTTGGCTGCAGTGCTAAATGTAGGTCTTGTGATGTACACAATATTAGTTATTCAGGACGCGACATATTTTCCCGAAATGTCTGCAAATGTTTTGAGGCAAAGAATGGGAAGATGTAGGAATAGACATAGTGTGAATACACGTGTCATAAATAGTTGTATCCCAATCCGAATTTATGTTGGACGGTTTTGTTATCTGACTAAGGAAATTTTGTTAGAAATACTAAGCGTAGTGATTACATATACGATAAGCTACATTTTGTGCTGAAAAATTGCTTCGATGAAAATGAATAGGGCAAGATGTCAAATATTCATAGGAATAAATATATGTTCACCAAAGTCGGATTCGTCCGTCGGATGCCCGGAAATTTCTTTGTCCAGAAAATAATAGCGTGTTGTTAAATAATTTGCGTTAAATCATTGGGAATAAATAGTTGCTTTCGTCCATCTTATAAAATTTATAAAAAGTCAGTAGATTTTACAAAATTTAAAGCAATTGGGACTATACCAAAAAGTATTGGGCCCAACTGGGATTTGAACTCGGGACCTCCTGCACCCAAAGCAGGAATCATACCCCTAGACCACTGAGCCGATATATTTAATTAATTATTCATTTTTATACTGAAACTTGCTCTTTTATTCCTCAATCAAGTTTCAAACCTTTGTAGCCCTAAAGAGTTTTGTTAGTGCAATCAAAAGATAAAGCTTGGAAAATATCATTACAATGCACTCGTGGTCTACTCTGTGATGTGTAAAGATCCTAAATCAATTCGGAATTTGGCTGGGGATGATCGATTTATTCGATTTTTATATCGGCTGCCTACATTTAATTTAATCTGGTGGTCTCTGGCGGTCTTGAATGCTGAAAATTTGAACACACGAAATCGTACATACAAATTCTCAGGTCTCTGAATTACATTGAGTCTCTGACTGACTTTGTTTGATCAATACTCTGATAAACAATCTGAATAAAAATTAAATTGAAATTTTTTGAAGTTTGTATTGCTGTAGTCCCTGCAGCGCACTGCAGCACAATCAAATTCCCAGGCATTTCAACCACCTACGTACAATTGTTCAGCTATGCCTAGCAACAGATGCCTACTTGTACACTATGAACATAATTACAGCCATAAAACAAATTAATCTAGCGTTAATATTCCGGCTGAGAAAATTTCACACGGATACAAGCCCCGGTTTTGTGGATTTCCGAGTGCGATTCAACATAAGTTAAGCTAAGCTTTGGTTTCGCAAATAATTTCAAGGAAACTTTATGCATTCTACATTTGGAGTCTACGTGGAATTGACGCCTAGAATCTCCTCAGATCAAGACGAACACAACTCATTTTTGGAAGATATTTCATATAACTGTGGTCCAAAAGTGAACGTAATAATTCTTAGTTTGGATTTTACTCTTAATAAATTTATAACTTGTTTTGTGTTATGTTCTCAGGCCCAAAGATGCATTTCAAAGTTTCATTTGCTGTTTTATTGTTCGTTGTGATTCTGTTGTTCACTGTGGAATCCAAGCCGCAGAATTACATGGGGCAGTCGTCAGACGAACAAATTCCAATCGAATCTACTTCAAGCTGCCCTCCGGGACACAGGCAGACTTGGCGCAGTGGTTGTCGTGTCAATGGCGGTGCTTATCTGAGCCCAATTAGGAGGACCACATTACGGCCTTGTCCACCGGGACAGTTGCGCTCTGTTAGTGGAAATTGTCAAAAGTCTTACAGTTGGTGATCATCATGAATTGTTTGCTCTTCCAATCCATCAAGACGCTTATGCTTGTAATTTGGTTTCTTGTTTAAAATAAACTGTTTTAAATGAATAACATTGCAGTTGCAAGTTGTTAAATTATACTTTGCATTAGTTCAACACAAAAACTAAGCTGGATGTGTAGAATTTATTAACATTTTAGCTCGAATATTTGCCCGACTACTGAAAATTATCAGACTTAAAGTTTTTTTTTGGCTTGTTCATGCACAGGCCCATTTCATACTAATTTATTACCACGACTTGCCCAAACCAGTTTCCCCACCGTGTGAAAATTTCTCAGTCCAACTCAGGATTTACATATATATATTTGATCAATTTCCATTCTCTAACATGAAACTTTTGTATTCAGCTTTGACTATGCTTTGCATATTAGGAATTGGTATTATTTGAGTATGATATTCCGTCAGTCCAATGTGTTCCTGATCCATAATTAAATTAGTTAAATAGAGTTACCCTGCCCGACATGTTTATATGAAGTCTCATTTGCTTAGTCTGGTACGCAGCTCAAACTGAGCATAGGGGCAAAGATGTACTTAAAATCGCAAGCGAACAACTTTGCCATATATTCCTTCAGTATTCACTTATTCCTTAATCAGGCATTTAGCACTTTTTATATTGGCTATTTTCAAGTGTAATGCAAGTTGAAAATCTATCTGTGAACCCTTGGGTTAATTGAAGAACTCGGACGTATACATATTGCTCCAATCAGGTTCTCAATTCGACCAAGGACACCAAAGGCCAGCAGACTAAAACTGTAGACTCACAATACTGCAAGCATGCATGTCAAAAGGAAACAAAGTGAATCAAATGTAATATAAATGGCACGTGGAGCTGAAATTTAGCCCCCAATGAAATGGGGCAGAACGTTGAATGATAGTTTAAAAATTTAATGTCCTCCTTGCATTCCGATAGATATTTTTTATTACGATGATAAAAAGTAATGGTGTGCAACCAAAGTGCTTTTTGCATACGTCCCTATCAAGTTTCTGGCAGTTCATCTGCGTCAGTGTTCAGCAATGAATGCAAGTGGAGCTGTACGACAAATGAAAATTAATTTTAATACCAATAGTGTTGAAATTATTGATAGGGATGGACGGAATTTTGAATTTTATGAGCGCTATGAATATCGATAAAGTTGCAAAATGGTCTCCATTTAGACAATGCTGGAGAAATCGAAAAGGACATGGCAATTTCCATTTCACCTTATCAACGTGACGGAAACTCAATTCGTTTCAATTCAATTCAAAAATCGTCAAAACTTTGAACACTCCGATCAAATTATTTGATACAATATTCCCTTGCGGATTCTTAAAACGGAAGCATTAGCAATAAGGAAGGTAGTAGAACAACGTAGATAAAAATATATAGAATCAGTTATTGTTTCCATTTCGTTCGATTCCATTCCATAATAGATAAATATTGAATTCTACTTGACGTGCTGTGAGAGAAAGTTTTTAATGTTGGTTTGCATCATTTAGAAGTTTGGACCAATTCTAGTCGCCTTCATCTGAATTTAATCACACTTAAGAATTATACTTGAGTTGGAGTCGTAGCCACTGCAGTCCGCATAATTAAGGAATACTTTGAAAAGCGTCACGTCACAACTAGCGCTTAAAATTTCAAGTCATGGCTGGGTTTCGTGCTGATGTGTTTATCAATAATCAAAATGCTTTCAAATATCTAGGACTCATACTCTATTTCTGAGGAATTATTTAGCATTTCTTGGATGGAAAGGCAGCTCGTTATGACCAAAGTTAGGGTGATGAAAACTAAAAATATAATTGCATATATATTGCATACTGTTATTATATTATATTGCTGCAATTTTAATGATTTTATACATCCTCTACAAAGTCGTGCCACCTAAGCAAAAGCAGAATGAATGATTAAATTTGTTTCAATTCATGATAGTATATTTATGCCTGCATTTTCTTACAAAAACTCTTCGCTCTCACCTTACTCTTCAAATCCTTGCTGTATCAAACGCATTCTCAGAGTACTCTGTCTAAATACAAAGAATTCTGCACAACATTTCTTGTTCATTTCTCCCTTCGCTAAAACAATTCATACAATTGTTCGGACATTTCAAATCTTAAAATGTCAAAATCATTGCCGTTCAAAGGATTGAAGTGGCTTTGGAATCGGTTCTTGTGGCTTAAAGAACATATTTTAAGTAATGTGAAATCAGTTGACAGTTGAATAAAGTGCAATCTAAATCTAAATCTAAAATCTAAATAAGGTAAGCGTAACATTGTTGGATTTGAAGGCCGACTTAGAATATCCCTCTACTGATTTTTCAGAAGAACAAGGTCAATTCTGTTTCTCAAATAGAAGAAAATGAAGTCTCAAATCCAACGGTTCTACCACTAATTGAATCAAATATGGCCAACTGCATCACATTCAGCAGATTGTTGCTTGCTGTCCCATCCACCTGGTCAGATAATCAACTCAAAGTCGAAACTTCATTCTGGTACAAATTAGGGTTTTGGATCACTCTTATTATTGGCACGGTGGCAAACATCTCAAAGTTCCTTAGCATCATTTACGATGTTAAGAATGGGACTTTTGACTTGGGAAACCGAGTTGATCCATACCGCGTCCTACATCTAATGGTTAGTGCATTGTGTGGAATCATGCTGCTAAATTTTGCATTCAAAGCCGAAGAGAGCAGCGCCTTGTGGCAAGCACTGTTGACCTTGGGAAAAACCAGACTTCCCAATCTCCAACGGTTGGACAAAACCTGCAATGCTATGATGACCTTTTTCTGCGGCGTCGTGATCGCTGCTCAATTCAGTTTGCTGATTCTTGTCCTGCTCAAGTGTCAGTTTCATTTCTTGGGAGCTGTTCTGCTCACATGTGAAGTCAATCCTACGAACGGAAATCTGGTTCAAAGGCCCGCAATACAAATGATCTGCTATGCGATGCTTCATTTCTTCATCACAACAGGGTTTGGGGCTGCCATTGCCGTAACGTCAAATTTCATATTGGTTTTTGTCCAGTTCGCCGAAGTTTTTTTAGTGTTGCTCAAGTAAGCACAAAATTTTTTGTAAAAATTTGTTAGACAGAGCTTGCATGGGATGTGAAATGTTTATTGGACTGTAGAGATGCTGATGTTGAGAGAACCAAGGAAAACACTGCAGCCTCACATGCTGAATGGAGAATCACTTATCGTTCCCTGCAACTAATGGCGAATCGGTACAACGATTGCCTCGGAACTTGGGTCTCTCCCACGTTCTTCCTACTCATCATCCTTTGCTACGTTTTCGGAATTTACATCATCCTTACCCCTGGCGCAGACTTGATGGCTCAGATATATTCGACGATAATCTGCTGTGGATTGGGCATGTTCACTGTTTTGATCATACCGGATATTTTCCGAAGAATTCAAAAGCACTCCTGCTTTCCAGGAGAGGGAATATCGTAAAGCGAAAGGGCGCTTTCGTGCTCAAATCCCTCAATGGTTTTCAAATAATGAAAATGTATGTTTGCAACTTTTTCTATTTGGACGAGGACCTTATGCCCATGCTACTAAATACAATCATTGATTACACTATCAGTGTAATTGTAGCTTGAGCCGAAGCACAGATTGATGACATGCTAATATCCAGGATGCCATTGTAGAAGAATGTAAGATGGAAATATTCATATAGAATTCATAGCACTAGTCAATAAAAGATTAACGTAGAATGGATTCAACTTGGCTTGCTATGTGACGGGATTTTAATGTTGGTTGGGATCATTTACTTATGCATACCAATCGAAATATATATTCTAGCCACTACGCATAACTTTAATCGCAATTAAATTTGAGTAGCACCGGTTGCCTGCAGCACAATTAGAATTGCAAAGAGTTAGGAGACGACGAAGTTCGCTTAAAATTGTACATGCATTGGTTGGAGTTTCGTGGCTGATGTGTTTTTTAATAATCAAAATGCTTTGAAATATTAAGGACTCATATTCCATTTTTGTGGAATTTGGAAGTATTCCTCCGATTGGAATGGGGGCGAGTTGCTTGGAATTCCGGAATTCAACAGAAGAATATGCAAAAACAAAGAAAGAATTCGTTGCACTTTTAAAATATGCACAGCAATACGGTTAGGTTTCCCCTTGACCAGGTAATTTGCGGGTTTGCAATGTCAATTTTATGATTTAAGAGGCTAAAGGAACGGGAAAATATTTTTGCCTTTGTCATTTAAGTTTAACCACAGTGAACAATTCATGCTGGAATCGTCGTAGCCACTGCTTGCCGAATTATTAAAGGAGCCTGAATTGCAAAGCGCCAAGAATGTCTCATTCATTTATAATTAGAATTTACTTTAGAATTTTAAAGTTTGCCTAGGCCAAGGCCAACGTAACCCGAGAACTAAATCGTTCAGGCCTTTTAATTGAAAGTAGGAGAGCGTTACATCCTGAAGTCTTGAAATACGGGGCTGTGAGACTAAATTAGTAATCAATTTAATGCTGCCGAGCAATATTAAATTTCTAAGAATTTTTCCATCCTCCATAAAGCTTTATGTTTAAAATTCGGAGAAACCCAATAAGCTAGCTAGGCAAAACTTGAATGTATGATTGAAACAAACTTCAACTCATGCAATGAAATTTATTGATCAAAACATAAAAGCTCAATTCACTTCAGTCTCCAACTTCTTTCCAAACCAAATTCATTAGTAAAGTGAAGCCCAACTTAGTCCCAAAAACTTCATACTTTGTTCTTGTTCTGCAGGACATTTAAATTATTTACCAATATCTGATCTCCTAAGATGGCAACGTCATCGTTGTTCAAAGGAATGGAGTGGTTTTCGAACCTTTTTACTAAGGTAAATTTTTCAATATTTTTTCGCAAGACCAAAAATTCAACCGTTTTGGGATGGATTGGAAGGTTGCCGTAAAATGTTTTTCTTCTCCGTTCCACGAGTTTAGAAGACTAAAGTCAAATCTGACTCTGGAACAACGGAAAATGAAGTAAAAAACAACAGAATTCTACCTCTGATTGACTTAAACATGGCCACTTGCATTAACTCCAGCCATTTGGTGTTTGCTGTGCCATTCACCTGGTCAGACGACCAACTCAAAATCGAAAATTCATTCTGGTACAAATTCGGATTCTGGATGACTATTACACTTAACGCTTCAACTTTCATCTTAGAGTCCCTCAGCATCATTTACGACGTCAATAGTGGAACTTTTAATTTGGGAAACCGAGTTGATCCGTTCCGCCTTCTACTTCTGCTCATACGTGGGTTGTGTGGAGTCATGCAACTAAATTTTGCATTCAAAGCCGAAGAAGGCAGATCCATGTGGCAAGCACTGTTGATCTTGGGAAAAACCAGACTTCCCCACTCGGAACGGCTGGACAAAACTTGCAGTTCTTTGATGGCATTTTTTTTCGTCATCACGGCCCTTGGCCAAGTTTTTTTGCAAATTGTTTTCTTGGTCAATTGTCAGTTTCATATATTGTCCTCCCTTTTGCCGACCTGTGAACTCAATCCTTCGAACGGAAAATTCGTGCACAGACCAGCCGTACAGATGATCTGCTATGCGATCCTCCATTTATTCATCACATCAGTGTACGGAGTTTGCATAGTTGCAACTGCAAATTTCATATTGGTTGCTGTCCAGTTTGCCAATGCTTTCTTATTGGCGCTCAAGTAAGTAAAAATATTTGCAATGTAATATTGTGCGTACACATTTAATTTGTGATTCATAACAACGTAAATTACGAAACCTGAACTAAAAATAATCACTTAGTGAATAAATAATTTCGTGAATTATTTTTTTTAAATTCTAGGGATATGGATGACGGGAGAAGCAGTGGAGACGCAGAGGCCGTCCACACAGAATGGACAATGACTTATCGCTCCATACAACTCATGGTGAATCGTTACAACAATTGTTTCGGCACCTGGGTATTTCCCGCCTACTTCTTGCTCATCATCGCTGTCTACGTTTTCGCAATTCATATCGTCCTCACGCCTAACGCAGATTTCATTGCCCAAATGTATTCTGTGGTAATAGGTGGCGGATTGGGCGTGTTCACTGTTTTGATAATAAAGGACGCAACATATTTTCCAAGAGACTCAAAAGCACTCTTGGTTTCAAGGAAAGGGAATCTCAAAACACGAAAGGGCTCTTACGTATTCAAGTCCCTCAATAGTTTCCAAACAATGAAAATTTATGTCTACAACTTTCTTTATTTGGACGTCGACCTCATGCCCAGGCTACTGAATACAATCATTGACTACACCATCAGCGTAATTTTATCATGAGCCGAAGCATAACTTGACGACATACAATTTTTTTTAGAAACCTTGCTTTACAAATAAGCTCAAATCTCTCAACGGTTTCCAAACTACGCATATCTATGTTAAAACTTTATCCATTTGGACGAGGATCTCATGCCCGTGCTACTCAATACAATCATTGATTACTCCATCGGCGTAATTCTAGCATGAGCTTTAGAATATACGTTCTCGGCAAGCTGGAACTTTTATTATAATATAGAAACCAGTTTCCAGCAAATAGTATCCACAAATGCAAAAATAATCATTAATGTTAAATAATAAACATTAAATTAAACTATAATCATTTCACTATATTTAGAGTAACTAGACACTAGCTCACAAACTAGAGGAAATCTCAAATTTTGACACATTGATGAAGTGTAGCGAAATTACTGACCCTATCTGATTCGTTTAAGTAAAAACTCTCATTATATTATTCTAATACATATTATTCTAATGCGTGCATTACCCCTACGAATCATCGACACTTTAATTAGAATCTTGAATAAATTCATATAAGTATGTTGTAATAAATAAATTTGACAACGCGCTGCAAAATTGTGGGACGAGCGACCACGCGGTTTCCTTTCGCATAATAATTGTTCAGATAAAATATAAAATATGAAATTATATATTATAGGAACGCCTAGCGGTAGGTGGTAACAATATAATTTTTTTTAAAGAAATTAACGGTAAAATTAGAATTCGATGAAAAAATTTCTTTTAGTGTACAATGCGATCTCCACCATATACAAATTCTGAGTAAATTATTGATAAACGATTCCATGATGTTTTCTTTGTATGGAAATGCTCATATTCAGGATGTCGAGCCGAACGGAAGAATGCATGATGAAAATATACAGAATTCATAGAACTTTTAAATAATAGATAAACGCAGGATGAATTCTATTTGGCGAACTGTGCGACTGGTTTTTAATGTTGGTTTGCGTCATTTCTTATTCATGTATATCACCAGAAATATACATTCAGGCCGTTACCACATAAATTTAATCACAATTAAGTTGTAATCGTAGGCACTGCATACCCTATATTTAAAGGAGACTTTGTATCGCAAAGCGTCAGGCGACGACGACGCTCACAACTTTTTTTTACAGGCATGCATTGGCTGGAGTTTCGTCGCTGATGTGTTTATCAATAAATGGAATGCGTTGAAATATTAAGGACTCGTATTCAATTTTTGCCGAATTTGATAGTATTCCTCGGATTGGAATGAGAGCGTGTTGCACGCAAATAGAAAGACAGGTACCGCGACGAAAGCAATTAATACTTGCGTATATATTGCAAGTTATTAAGAAATTCAAAATTCATATAAAATTCTTCATCCTCCAAATAACTAACTTGAGTAATATTCACATGCCAACGGAACCTAGGTCACTGCATGTTGGTTGAATCATTAAACTTATTTCAATTCCTGAGACAAGTATTGATTCAAACTCCCATTTTTTCTATAAAGACTCTCTGCCTTCACTGTAGGCTTCAATTTACTGTTACATCGAATGCGTTCGCAAAGTTCTCTGTCTCAATGTGAAGAAGTGTGTACAATATTTTCTACTCGTTTATAAATGCCTTAATCTCAGTCAAAATCAAAACTGATTGGGCTAAGCCAATGTGATACAAACTCACTACTATTTAAAATGTCAAAATCATTGTTGTTCAATGGACTGGAGTTATTGTTGGACGCGTTGGAGTCACTAAGGAAACGCTTTAGTAAACTAAATTTTTCACCATATTTTCTTGCCACCATCCAGGTATTTTACTAGTTATTGGAAGAATTGAAATTAAAGTGATGCCGAATACATTTCTTTCTCTCCCCATTTCAGAAGAAAACCGTCAAGTCCGGCTCAGAAATCGAAGAAAATGTTGAAGTCACCAACCCGAGGGCTCTACCACGCATTGACCAGAATATGTGCATTTGCATCAAAACCTGCAGAGTGTTCCTAGCTGTGCCATTCACTTGGTCGGACAATCAACTCAAAACCGAAAACTCATGCTGGTACAAATTCGGATTTTGGATTACTCTTGCCGTTGGCATTGGATCGGTCATCATAAAGTTTCTCAGCATCATTTACGATGTTAATAACGGGACTTTTAATTTGGGAAATAGAGTTAACGCTTATCGTCTCCTACACTTGATGGTTTGCGCCATGTGTGGAGTCATGCTGTTAAATTTTGCATTCAAAGCCGAAGAAAGCAGAGCCATGTGGCAAGCATTGTTGACCTTGGGAAAAACAAAACTTCCTAACCTGGAACGACTGGATAGAACCTGCGGTATTTTGATGGCATTCTTCTACGTCATCGTCGTAGCTGCTATAGTTACTTTGCAGATTCTTGTCCTGGTCAACTGTGAATTTCATTTCTTGGGAACTGTTCTGCCTACATGTGAAGTCAATCCTACGAGCGGAGAACTTGTTCACAGACCAGCAATACAAATGATCTGCTATGCGACGCTCCATTTCTTCATCACAGCTGCTTATGGGGCAGGCATAGCCGTAACAGCAAATTTTATTTTGGTTTGCGTCCAGTTTGTCGATGGCTTTATAGCGATGCTCAAGTAAGTGCAAAATCTTTGCAACCATGTAAAATGCCACGAGTACTAAGCTCGAACTCGATGATTCAAAAATACGAAATAGTGCATCCAAAGCTAACCTTTCTTAAAATTCTAGGGATATTGATGAAAAGGCAAGCATTGAAGACCCTGAGGCTTTGCACTCCGAATGGAGAACCATTTATCGCTCCACACAAATAGTGGTGAACCGCTACAACTGGTGTTTTGGAACCTGGGTATTTCCAACATACTTCCTCCTCCTCATCCTTTGTTTTGTTTTCGCCATTTATATAATCCTAACCCCGGGTGCGGACTTGTTTGCGAAAATCTACTCGATGGTAATCTGCTGTGGATTGGGCGTGTTCACTGTACTAATCATACAGGACGCAACATATTTTCCGAGGTATTCAAAAGCACTACTGCTTTCCAGGAGATGGAATATCAAAGGCCGAATCGGCTCAGACGTGATCAAATCCCTCAACGCTATGCAAACAATCAATGTATGTGTCTACAACTTTTTCTATTTGGACGAAGATCTTATACCCAAGCTCTTAAATATAATAATTGATTACACTATCAGTGTAATTTTATCTTGAGTCGAAGAGCAGGCTACTCATTTGATGTAGTTAAAAATTAGAAACTTGATAGAAGAACAGACTTAGAAATAATACAGCCTCTTATTGCAAGTTTCTGGCAGGGAAAACGCGCATTGTCCGTCCTGTCCATTTAAATATGATTTGGTTTCAAAAAATTAATCTTTTGTAAACATAAATTCTTAAACTTCGTGTAATTAACCATGTGGCTCCGCAAATATCCCTTCTTGTATTTATTCGTTAATTTCCAAGTTACTGAGTAGGGTAAAAGTATTAAGTCATGGCTTTGTAAATTTTTTGGTTTCATTTCTTGATAATTCCTAATACAAAATAATTATGCGGGCTAGAGCCACAAATCAGAGAGTCGTGACGTAATTGTTTTGAAGTGATTAGAATTCCCTTTCAC
>JAQGCM010000989.1:0-18426 GCA_034699705.1 Hymenaphorura dentifera
AGAATTGTCGCGGGGGAGAACTATCGTAGGGGAGAATTGTCGTGGAGGAGAATTATCGCAGGGGAGAATTGTCGTGGAGGAGAATTATCGCAGGGGAGAATTGTCGTGGGGGAGAATCGTCGGGGGAGAATCGTCGGGGGAGAACTGTCGGGGGAGAATCATGTCGGGGGAGAATTGTCGCGTAATCGATTCGACAGGTTCAATATTATCGCGGAATCGAAACAACATGTTCGTCCCAATTCCAAAGTCTCCCAAAGGGAATCTCGGACTGTTTTTCGGAAAATAAGCAAAGTAAGCACCAAAGGCGGAATTAATAGAATTAATTCGTTCGATTACAGTGCGATGCTCGAATTGCGAATTGCTAGACAACTTTCATCAATCGACCTAACGTTGCAATAACTGTGCAAATAAAAGCAAAGCGAAGAGGCTGTAATAATTATTTCATGGTTGCGAATTCATTCGTATTTTTCGTATATTCTCTGTGCTGTGGCATGGCTAGCAGATTTATCCATTGAAAGCGTCTTCACTCGGGCCGGGAAACAAAGTCGGCATTTGAATCAGAATTTGAAGTCTTGTGTCGTTCAATGTTCAATTCTTTGAAGTTTTGCCTTAAATTTTTAAACTTTAAATTAGTTTTTAGTCTAGTATAACCAGTATAATTCGATTTGTTGTAGCAATTAATTTCTTCTTGGCATCAACTTCAATTTCAATTTCAATCTTCCATTTGACCATTTGGACACCTTTTATTCGCAATGAATCCGTTGACGTAAGTGAAACTCGTAAATTATCATTTGTACTTTTATTTGGTAGATTAATCTTGCGCAAAATTTTGTCCCAACATGCAACACCACAAAATTCCAAGCATCCATAAATGAAAGTGAATGTAATCCGATGTTTGAACATTTGAATGCAAATACTCATGTGTAGTGTTTTGATTTCAGGAATACCAGAAATATTACGAAATTGAGTCAAAGAGAACTGCAATACAGTGATGGTAAAACATCATGGCATGATGAATACAAAGGTTCGGCATGGATTTTTGTGGGTGGTCTGCCTTATGAGCTGTCCGAGGGCGATGTAATTTCAGTGTTCTCGCAGTATGGAGAAATTGTTAACATTAATTTATGTCGAGACAAAGATTCTGGAAAATCTAAAGGTTTTGGTTTCATCTGTTACGAGGATCAACGGTCGACAACCTTAGCAGTTGACAATTTCAATGGAATCAAGGTACGGTTATTCTATTACACAGTATCCAAGGTATTGCTTACAAAAGATGGTCGTTGGTGACACCGAATTTGAAAATATTATTCATTTGATCTATTCTAGATTTGCAATCGTACAATTAGAGTTGATCACGTGAAAGACTACAAACCACCTAAAGATTCGGACAAACTTGACGACGTCACAAGGACGTTGAGGGAAGTAGGGTGTGGACCGGAAATCGTAAAACCAGAACCTGAACCCGATGACGACTTCGTTCTACCGCTTCCTGAAGACCAAAGACTTGAGAAAACATTGAAAAGGATCAAAGAAGAAAAAGATTCAGACTCTGACCACAAAAGCAAGAAGTCCAAATCTAAAAAGAGTAAGAAGAGCAAAAGTAAAAAGAACAAGGAAAAGAAGTCAAGTAGGCACAGGAGGCGAAGCAGCTCCTCATCATTCGCATCTGATCGTGACTCAAAGAAGTCCAGAAGACACAGACATTAACACAGTGTCGTGTCCGTGTCTTTTCAACTTGTAAACATTTTGTTTTAAATCAAGTGTAAGTTTTGTCACTGACTAATTGCTTGTAAATTTTGTATTTTAATTGACTGTTAGTGATGAAATCTGTAATTTGAATCAGGAGATGTAAGCCGGAATAATAGGCTCTGATACTCTAGAGCATATAGGACAAGTCCCATTAGTTTCCTTTGCACACTGCTGACAAGCACAGAGATGGTTACATTCTATAAACAAAGTGTTCCTCGGTGCTGCCTTGCAAATGACACAGAGCGTATGAGCGTCTTCATTAACTGAATCTGGATTCATGTTTTCATCATCCAGCTGAATTCTTTCATTAGTGATAGCTGGAAGAAGTTCTTCGAAAATTTCAAGTTTCTTGTGATGTCGGCAATACTTTCTCCACTCTGCGTACACAAACTTTCCAAGAGCAACCATACCAAAGGCCGCAAAACAGAGTAACATGACTCGAGAAAAGTTTACATAATACCGCTGTGTTGATATCAATTCTACACGTAATATAGGGATTTTTGTCAAATTTATGTAATAACTGAAAACTTATTCAATTGTTACCTTCTGGAGAAAATTTTGTAAAAATGAATGGAGCTCCATCATCTCCAGTGTACTGAATTCGAATTTCTCCTTGACTGACCCGACTGACTGTTCCGTAGACGGTGATCAGTGCACCTTCCTCAGGGAAAGCAATTTTGTCCTTTATGCTATAAAATACTGGTCCTGCTGAACCGTCAAATGCATTTGACCGCAAACGAAATTGGTCAGCCCAAGAAATACTGTCGACGAGTACAGTGAAGGGCAACTTTTTGCTGTCATTGTCAACTGCCGAGTACAGAGTCAGTGGATACTTTACGTTGGAATGCCTAAACAATTTGTGATGCAATTATTAGTCAAATGTCGAATTTTACATTTAACAAAGCGTAAAAACTGAAATTAGTTACTGAAATTCAGGAGCAGCATTGTATGGGTTTCTGAGGATATAACGCCCATACTTTTTTACGCTGCGAAATATATCTTGTAGATCTTGAATTGGACCTTCTGTTTCGCTAACCAGAGAAAAGACTTTGCCCCTTATTCCTGCGTATCCAATTTTTTTGTCAGGGTGAAGATCGAGGAATTTTCCCAAGTTTTGATTGACATCCAGCTGCACGGCTTGCTGAATGGAATTTAATTTATGGCATGGACATGGAGAAATGGTGATTGTGAAAAACTGAATCGACTAGCCATCAATTAAAATATGTCATGATTTCAATCATACCTCTAAATTTCTTAATACTTTTTTTTGTTCATCATAAATCATATAGGAGGTTCCGAAGCAAAATACATCAAATAAAAGAATTGCTCCCTCAAAGAACGGAGTCCAGAATCCCATTACAATTTGGAATTTTGCAAAGTAGAGTTAATAAATTGGTAAATAATATTTGGTTCCAGATTATAACAGGTTGTGCATTAGTGAATTTTGGAATTAAATGACATTCTTGAATTTTGAATTTTGAAAATGGAAACCTAAATTAAATTGATTCTGAACTGACTAAAACCAACCATCTACAAAGCACAGTGAAGTTTTCGTTTCCAATTACTGGATAAGTTTGCTTTATAACTAATGTTGCCAGGCTGAAAATCGTGTTTAGCATTGTTGGAGTTTAGAATCGTATTTAGTTTGGAATCCAGCTCCAGCTCGATGAATCGGACAAATTATTAGTCCAACCAGATTGAAGATTGACAAGACTTTCATAAGCAGACAGAGGCGATTAGGCAATAGTTACCAAAAATTTGTCCATCAGTCTCGGGGCTATATTAAATAGAAATGCTGCATTTTGCCGATTCCTCATCAAAGTGCACTGCGTAGACTTGATTTTTTAAAGTAATTTTTAAAATCGTCCAAGATTTCGACTGATTTTGAAAGAAAAATTAAAAGTGAAAGTTTTGAGTGTTGCGATGAATTGCATAGTGCATAATCTGATTCTCTGCCTGTTGAATTCCTTAAAAAAAATAGCATCGAGAAAATTGAGGTTTGAGTTAGGAAACGATGTTCGCGCGAAATTGTCCAACTGTGGCAATGCAAAACGCGGATGCAGAGAAACAATAGTCAACTTGAACTCTAAGCTTTTGGTCAGGTCGTTTCGTCGATTCTTGTTTTGATATTTCTTTGATTGTTGACCATTAATTAATTACAACAGTTCTGATGTCACTTCTTTGCCGTTTCGGTGAGCTTATCTAAAATTATTTGACATCTCTAACATCTTTAACTTCCAACTATTATTTTTGGGTCGGTGTGAGGCATTTTGGGAAAGTATCAAATTGTGGTGGTGTAATTAATCTGTCTCGCTTGAAGTCAATTCACAATGAATTAATTACTGAAAATCAATGTTAAAGTACCTAAATTCTGGTTTTGCTTGGAATTTATGTCGAGGCTTGTTTTTGAAACATTTCAGGTAGGGCAATCTTGCCTTCAACCAGTTGGCGATGTTTTACAACTTCAACGATGAAAGCGACTGTGAGTCAGAAGAATGAAGAAACATTTCATCAAGAAAGCGATCGCATTCCAAAGGAAGACCGAGATGAACAAATTCTGGAGTCTGAAATCCTAAGTGCTTCGTTGAATCATGTCAACAGCAAAGGTTGGACGCTCGAAGCAATAGAATGTGGTAAGTAGGTATTTAATTTAGATGTTAAACAATCTCTGATGTTAGAAGATTACAAATTAAATTACTAGCATTGGATTTTGGATATTTTTTGTACTTTATGCTTCCTAGGAGCGGAGGATGTATTCATGTCTCGAGAAATCAGCGACATTTTTGATGAGTATGATCTAGTGAAGTTTTTTATTGCTTCCGCAAACAAAGACTTGGAAAATCATCTTTCCACAAATCCACTAAACCTGCAACAAGCTTTAGAATATCGACTAAATAAAGTGGTTCCATATGCAACTCGATTTCATGAGGCTGTGGCCCTGAACACAAGACCTGAAAATGTGGCTGAATCAGTTCGGCTTCTCATGAATTTGTCGGATTCCATTGCTCATCATGCCATGCGTGATGTGTCTACTGATGTAAGTTTATAAAAATATTTATAGTGAAGTATGAAGTGCTTGTTGTGCAATTGCAATTTAACTAAAGTTAATTTATTTTTATCTCAGCTAACATGGTATACAAAACGAGTCGGAATTGCTTCAATCTATGTTTCATCTGAACTCTGCTTGGTTCAGGATAAGTCCCCAGATTTCAGTGAAACTTTCAAATTTCTGGAACGTCGTGTGAAAAATTTCGAAGAAATGAGGAAGGGAACTTCTGGCCTTGGCTCCATTCCATTGCCTGATATTATGTCTGCAGGATTTGCAACACTGATGAACATACTGGGCCGGAATGCTCCTCGTTAGAAAAATCAACTTATTTCAATTCGGACTTCTGTTCTGGCTGTACCAAGAGCGGAAAGACCTGCCAAAGTTTTCCAAAACCAATTCCCTCCCCCAACAAATGAATAAGCTCATGCTAAATGATATTCTGCTGCCATGCCAGGTAGATTTGAGGAGCTCAAAGACATTCACTAATGGAGTTGGTAATATTTATACTAATGCAGTTACTTTTCACGTGTTGAATAAATTCCTTCTGTACTAGCATTTGATTCAACTTCATGCATGTACTACCTTTTCTTGGTTTTAAGAAATTACTACATAATACAGGCTACTTTTGTAGGAATGTGTAAATGTACCACATAATTTGTAAACCATATCAATTGCGCTTAAAATTCAACCACGTAAAACCGTCAAGGGCAACATTTAGTCAAAAATTTGGAATTGGTACGAATGATGTAAAATTGTAAATATCACAGGTCATTCAGCACCAGCGTGCTTAGGTTGTATTTCCAACAAAGACTATTTAAAACCACTCCCGGTGCTTCAAGTCTACAAATCGCAAATCCGTCCTATTCGACTTGTGCAAATCTTGAGCATTTGTTTCGACCTGAGTTATCTTCACGCATGCACTGCCTATTACATACCTGGCAGATCCACTTTTTGCATTCACTTACATCACACGTAAATAAGTGCATTTCAATTGGATTGGTTGACTTGGCCCGAAAACCTGTCTTTTGTCCTATATCACTTCTACATGCTCAACTAGCTCAACCATCATTTAATGCGGTTGGGTTCCTTGTACTCATAGTATGAACTCGGAGGTTCAACTTTTATTATGTACAAAATAAATAGACAAATGTATGTCCATAATTTTACAGGTTTGCTTAACAAGCAGGTTCGCTTAAATCTATCACTAGCAGCATGGAAAATAGCAAGTCTTTGTCCCGTCCCATTTACAAATTACATTCCCAGCAGATTTCAACCCATTTAAATTTTTTAGGGAACTTGCAGTGCAGCTGCAAGACTTAACTAGGCTTAAACACTGCAACCAAAAGTACAAAAGGCAATGAATGCAATAATTTGCTCTTTTTATGAGCGAATTCTTTTTCTTGAGAGCTAATAACTCCAAGCTCCGAGAAGGTCAGAGCTGTTAAGTGCTCAAAGATGAAATGAGCCGCACAGGATAAGAAAAAAATTCGCGATTCACGAGCTAGTGCAATTTCCTTTGCTATGCTGGTTCCACTGTATTTTTGCATTGCATTCCGTTGTGCTGGATTTGGCCTAGATGGTTAAATACATCCATCTGTCCTGCTCTGCTCATGCTAGCTGGAGTGCCTATAACTTCCTCTAGAATTTGGCAATTGACAGGTATAGTTCCACATACCTTTGTTGTGCAATTCTATAAACTTTGCTTGGACCGCTTATGATTATTACTTTTGAACGTGCAATCGCAAATTCACCATGTGCAAAAAACCAACGTTTATATATAGTATTGAACCAAGCAAGCCACACTTGCCACACGCAAAAAAACATCCACTTTTCTCCAGAGTAGACTGTAAGGAGTACTTGGAAGAGAAATTGATCGATTAATCGGTGGACTAGTGGACTGGACGGACGACTAAACTTTCAGCCTGGTAGACCAAGTCCACAATTCATATCATATCATACCTGTTTCTGTGGGACAAATTTTTTTCTCAGTTTCACGTAGTTGTCAAGCCAGGCAGAAGCCAAGCCAAGTCCATAATCCCAAATCGGAATATCATTCCGAGTGCAAAAATAAGAATTACACGAATGGGAATGTAAATTTGGCATACTTATTTAATATAGTTCTTTTTTGCACATGTTTGAGTGACGACTACTGACTACTGACGGACTCGACTCTCACAGGTATGTTTTTCAGCATGTGCAGAATAATGCTGGTTGGTATTGGTTGGTTGGGATCAAGTTGAAATGCAGAGGCGTTTATCATAAAGAAGGAAGGAGTTTTTGGATGTTGAAGAGCAGGAGTTCGCAGCGATTCGATTAGATTGCGAATTGCGAATTTTGTTGTAAAGTTGTGGACGGACGGGAGAACTACGACGATAAACGAAGGCCTTGACTACTCAAGGATTGACATGACGTGAAACACGGGAATGCGAGTGGAATTGATAGAATTGATAATATTTGCAGAATAAAGAATCAAACTCAAATCAATTCTATCAAAAAAAAATGTGGAAGAAGTGAAAATAATTATTTTGCAAACTTTCACTTCGTACTGCTTCGATCTTGATCTGGTTGGGTCATCTGGGACATGGAGAAAATGTTGTGTAGAGGATCTAGTCAATGCGACAACAATTGAAACTGAAACGCCAGCTATATGCTGACAGTACCCAAATATATCAAGACAATCACAACACGAGTGAAAGTGACAAAATGTGCTTTGATGACAATCACATAATTTACAATGAGAAAAATTATATTGACAATCAACAGTTTCGTGTTCGTCAGTCGGCATGAACGAATGAAACTGGAAACGGGCCTTTGTCAAAATCTCCAAAACTAACTGGACCGAATTGTTTCAAGGTTTGTCAAGAACTTTAATTCCATTACGGCTATGTATGGCATTTGTCTGGCGAAAGTCAACAAAAATTTCTGCTGACCCAGATTCTGAATAGATTTAAATGAAATTTTAAAAAATTGCACAATCACATTTCATTGCAGATATTTTAATCACGGATTTTGCAATGAATGCTAATTTTATGAATCACGTTTGTCATAAATTATCTTCTGTGCTGACGCTGTGCGTGCAGTGCAAGCCCATCGATTGAATCGAAGCAGAGGCAAGTTCAGGAAGTGATGGAGAAATAATTAATTGCTTGTTTGCTGCCAGTTCGTCTCAGAAATTTATTCTCAATGTCAAAAGTCAAAGTCGTAATCGTAAAGGAGCAGACTTTGATTTAATTTCAATTTAAATGGCATAACTAGAACAAGAACCAAGCTTTGCTATTGCTGCACGCTCGTGCAATATATGAAGTGTGAATTTTATAATTTAGCTATCAATTTTTGGTATCAAATATTATCAACCTTCATGAATGGCCAGACCATGCATGAGTGCAACCACACTTGTCCCTCGGTTACCTTCCAAAATGTGTAGTTAGTCATTAATCAGTCAGACAATTCATTTGTTCTAGGAAACAGTCAGGTTGCCACCATAATTTGATAAAGACTAACAAAATTTGGTTTAGCACATTTATAAAGCTGATGGTGCTAGCAATTAGCAAGACATAATTTCATAGAAGAGGTTCATAATACCGTAATGTAATCGTTCACGATATCCAAGGAAAAGGTCATGAACGTGAACCTGGGAAACACATAATGTCAGAAAAATTGATTCTCTAGTTTTTATTGTAGTTCTATTGCATAATTTTGCAAACCATTATGTCATGTAAGTTTTTTAGTCTTAATTTTGTTGTGTGACGTGTTTGGGCATTCGGTAATTTAGCGGAGGACATAACAATAATTAGTCGTATAATCGTATCATGTTCCCGGCTTTAATTACTTTCACATTTGACGTACTGTTTCTGTCTGTGTGTGCCTGGCCCTGACTTAGGCGTAATTGCGTAATATTTTGGGTACTCATCTTAGTTTTCGGTTGTGTTTGTTCTTTTTATAGGTTAGTTTTGTGTGGTGGATGACAAACATCGTAACATCTACTAAAATCAGCAGAAATCGAAAACTGTCTGAATTGCAAGTTTCGAAGTTTCACTGTTTTCATATCATTAAACTTAGATTTGACATTGCATCACACAAGAAAGAAAGACAAACTCTCTCGGTGGGCAACAAACAATTTTAATATGTATTGCTTGTTGTTGAACGTTGAAGTTAAATATGCCAAGGGCATACATTTAGGAACAGCGTAGTACTCTAGTTTCAATTGCAAATTGCTGTTCTTCTATGTACGCTTAATGGTACAATCTCGAGTCCAACTCCATATACAATTCTATTAAAGTCAACTTTTTTATTTAGGAAAACCCCAAAGTCAACCCCAATGCAAAATATCGGATGGAGTCGGTAATTAAATCAAGAACGTGCAGAAGGAAATTTCACAAGTGAATGTCAAAATTTGCCATCCAATTCTTCAAAGGATTACAATTTCAGTCAAGATAGCTAAATCGTCATTTGCACGTACACTTCAATTTCCGTGGCTTCAAAAATCAATAAAATCGCAACATCCGGATTGTGAAAATTGACTGACTGAAAATGCTTGACCGTCAAAATTCTGTGATATCAATTCTATCATCTGGGAGTGATCTGTGCAGGCAAGTATTGTATTTGATTTCTCAGTTCATTTTTCAGTTCTTGAACGTTTGGAATTTAAATGATATATTTGATGTGCAACAGGATTTGTCATTGCGATTCTTCTTGTGGGGAACTGATTTCTCCTTGCTACTGCTCTGGTTCACTTAGATGGGTTCATCAAGTATGTCTCCAGCACTGGATAAGAGCTTCAAACAGCAAATCCTGTGAATTATGTCGCTACCCATTTTGCATGAGGTCTAAAATTCGATCCCTTTGCGAATGGGAAGCCCTACCCATGTCAGCATCAGAGAAGAGACGATTCTTCTGCTCAGCTATTTTTCATATAGTTGCACTCGGCTGTGTCATTTGGTCACTTTACGTACTTATCGGTGAGGGGCGTACCGCTGCAGCTGCGATAAAATTGTGATTTTCAAAAGGACGATACTTAATTAATAACATACTTGTCTTGCTGCCTTACAGATCGAACTGTAGAAGAAGTGCATCATGATGAATTGGAATGGCAGTTTTGGACAAAAATTGTTGTGGAAGCGATTGGCTCAATGGGTTTAGCCATATTAATCTGGGTTTGGGGAAAAATTTACGTCAATCTTGTGTCTAAATGGATAGCATTCAATCGAACTTTTGTCATCGTCAACTCTGACCCTGCTCCTCTGAAACAGAAACCATCCAGTTGTACTAATCTGAACCTTAAAACGAGTATATCTAGTCCTTCATTGTGCCGAGTTGCAACCTCGGATTGTTGTCCTGAGACTACTGGCTCGGATGTGGGAGGCGGTGAGAAGAGTAGTCTAAATCGGGAAGCCAAGGCACTCCTTCTCCCCCCGGTTGTCTACGCTCCACCGGAAACGCAGGTGGAAACAATTTAGTTCCACTAGCTGTTTCTGGGTCCTTAATTTCGGTCAATTATATCAACCCTGCGGTGTTTAAGTTTCTTAAGTAAGCTCAAGCAGACATTAAAGTCTACTCTTTTGGAGCTGGGAGCCAATTCCTGCAACTGTTGTCATCTTGAGTTAGTGCTTCTCAAAATGAATTTTAGTGGAATTTGGAAAGGCCTTGACCAAAGTTTTTTGTGGAAGCTTTACTGAAACGTCTATGAATGAGGTGCTACGGAACAACTTAACATAAGTGTACTTTGGTAGTGGCAATCATACTTTAGTTAGTCTGCTAAAACGAAGGCTGTACTGAAAGGACGTTAAAAAAGATTTAACCGCAAATCTTGCTCTGCATAAGCGATGTATTTTGGATATTTGACAAATTAGTCAACAAGAAAACTTTAAGTTATACTAAATAGTATTTTGAACACGTTCTAGTTCTGGTGTGAAGTCATGATTGAGGGTTGAGGTCTCAGGATTTGCCCATATTTTCTGGCTTGAATAATGTGTTTAGCTGATTTAGAGAAATGAAACAAAGAGTATTAATTTTTCACCATGATCAATTGTTATAGTCGCACGGAGAAAGTTGCCAGAATGTGTGTAAGATATTTCGTCCGTATTGTTATTGTAATGTAACGGTGAGTACTTTAATTTTCTAAAACTAAAAGCATTGAATCTACCTTTCCTCCCAAAGCCATACAATACTATTTCGAAACCGAAACAATGAGGTTTCGGTCTTTTTAGGCCCTTGGGAAATGACATATAATTTAATGCAGTGCAACAATGAATGTAATGATTGTTGGATGTGATATCACGGAACATAATGTAGCTTTCAACTAGTTTGTATATGCATATACTGACAGTAACGAACGGGAATATGCAATTTGTGCGAATGGTGTTAACTTAACTGCATCGTAGGTTTTCCTTAACACAGTTGTTGAATTTTGTATTTATTATTTGTATTGTAGACGAATTTTGTTACGCGAGACTTTGTTACAAAATTGAATGAATCGTAGTCAGACTTTGGAGTTTTGAATGAAAATGTGTCCAGTATGAAGATTGCATTTACATTTACCGTCGCCTATATTTCAATTGATTTGGTTTATAATGAAACTTTTAGTTTTAAAAATTATAACGAAAATGGAAGATGGTGAATGAAAGTTATCCGGAATGGATTTTGATGCTGTAATTGCAAAATTGCAATAATTGCAATGCAAGTTTTCAAACTACTCGGCAACTCGGCTCGCTGAGACTCTCAGCCTGAGAGCCACATTTTCATGTCTAGAAATGAATGTACAAGACTATTTAATTTTCCGAATCTGACTTAATAATGTGGTTCTGATTAAAAACAAAAAGGAATATTGTTTCTACACATTTGTCCAGTTGTAGTTCTATTTATCTTGGAAAAATTAGCTATACGTGCAAGCACAGAAAGTTCATTTAGATGTCATTAACTTGTACGCTAAATCTGGAATTTGGAGATTTTAGATGCGAAAATTAGTTCCTGTAAAGTACAAAGTGAAAAAGTAGCCTACACATGCAAAGACATGACAAAACCCATACGAGCCTTCTAAACTTTAGTTGAAGTCGAGCTTGAATTAAGTTTTCAGCTAAACAAGCGCTTACTAATTTACTCAAATATGGTAAAAGTACTGGAACGTTATTATCGTAATGTAAAAGTACTGGAACGTTATTATCGTAATTCGACTACGAGACTACGACTACGACCGACCGGAACACAAAAACCAAGTAAGTTTCCAATCACCCAATCTCAGCCAGCATCGATTTAATCCAGTTTGTCGCAATAAAATCAATAAAATGCAATAAAAAGAATAAAATATTTGGAATTCGCAAGATTGTACTTTTACAATAGATGAAACGAACAAAAAATTGGACTCGAGCTAGACACACAACTAGAAACTGTTAGGACATATGGCGCCAAGAAGGAAAATTATTGCATGGCTATGAACTCGTTAGCGCAGTGCTGAGCTGAGTGCCGCCGATAGCTCAAAGTCTCAGACGATTTAGAATTTTAGACTTGACTATGCAGAGTTAGTTTTACGTCAATTCCGTTTTAAAGTCTAACAATAGTTTCGCAAATTAAATTAATTCGCTGGCTCACATGACAAGAATCCATGCAATCAGCAAGTGCATAAATTGTCCTTTGGCGGAATGGAATCGTTGGAAGTTCGAAACGTAAGTCACACTAAGAAGTTAGTTTTAGTTAAAATTTGAACAATCAATCAATTATATTGTATTCTATCTCCTGTGTAATTCTACGGTTAAAGTTAGTTTAAGTTCGTGTAAGCTTCGACAAATTAAACGTTAAATTGAGCGATTTAAATTCTGATTTTCCAAAATATGTATGCGAATCTGCCAATAGCAATTTCCAGTAACCATTGTAAGTCATTCGACATCTGCCTTCCTTCTCAACACCGTAATTTAGTGGACAATTTAATTGATCACATGACTTTTTGTTTGTATTTACAGCTGAAAGATTTTTTGTCGCTGTTCAACAAACTTAGCGAACGCTGTTTTCAAAAGTGTGTCTATGATTTGGGACAACTGAATTTGGCACCAGATGAAATCCTTTGCGTTGACCGCTGTATCATCAAGAACGTGAATGTGAACCATAAGATGATGAGTCTATACATGGACATCAATCCAGATTTTCAAGAGAAGAAAATGAAAGAGCAGCAAGAAGAATTAGCAAAGAGAACTCAACAATTAGCCGCCCAAAATAAGGAAGTCGCAGTCCCAGCAGCACCAGAACCAACAAACCCTGTCGAGCCTTCATCATCATCTTAAATTGCTTAGTTAAAGTTAGTTTTAGTTACAAATATAAAGACATTTGTTCCAACAACAAACAATGGCGATGGCTGTAAACCCCCAAATTGCGATAGTGGCGCTAATGGGACTCCCAGCAAGCGGAAAAACAACACTGTCAAAGCAAATAGTTTCTCGGATCACTGAAAATCCAGCATGCCAACATACAAGAGTAATCGTACTTTCCTACGACGATTTTATTCCTTTGCAAGTACAAATTTATTGTGCAGCAACCCCTACTTCAGGCGACGGACTACCACCAGCCAAAATCCTCCGAAATAAATTCCTTCAAGCCGTCGAAATTCTTGTTTCGCATTTTGTCCAAATGAAAACTTTTGAGAATATTGAACATGACGTCGCATCACTATTTGGTGACTCAGAATTTCAAAATCTTCATATATTCGTAAAGAATTGGATAGTCAGTTTGCAGTTGACGAATTTTGACTACAATGTCTTCAAAAATATTCTACTAGTCATCGATGACAACAATTACTACCACAGCATGAGGAATGATTTGTACCAAATTGGGAAGAAATACAAGACCGGGTTCTGCGTCCTGTTTCAAAATACATCTGTAACCGAATGCATCTCTAGGAATGTGGGCAGAGCTGCGGAATTCAGTGTTCCCAACTATGTTATTGAGGAAATGGGCAAGAGACTAGAAGAACCCGACCCCATGAAAAACTCATGCGACATGCTTTCTTTCCAAGTAAGTGATGCTAGTGATGACAGCAGTTTCGCGTTAATTCAAGGAGTTTTCGAATATGCTTTGCAACATCCTATCGATGTGGAGCCACCTGCAGATCGTCGAGAACAAATAGAAACAGATCGCCGAATTTGCTCAGAAAATGAAATTCATCAGGCAGACCAAGTTTTGAGAAAATGGGTTCACACTGAAGTAATGGTTGCAAGATTTGCCAAGGAAAAGAATGAAATGAAAAAGTTTAGCGAGGAACTTTCGACTCGGAAGGCAAATGTGCTGAGCGGTCTGAAGTCAGGGAACTTGTCAATTGTGTCAACACTTCATGATCCTGTCGCGTTTCAGAAGGAAATCGTAGCCCTGGCCCGTCAAATAAGTTTGGAAAAAGAGATGGCCTTACTTAATATTTGAATTCTTAGGTATTTTTTGCGATTTGGAGTGTACGATTGAATTGTTAGAGGAGTTGTAGACAATATAATAAACCACTAAATACATTTAAAGAAGTTAAAAAAATTTAACGTTTAATGTTTATTCCCGATACGCATTCCACACTTTACGTCCACGTAGCTGACCCCACACTCGCACTCCCTGTCCACGTAGCTGACCCCGCTACCCCGCACTCCACTTAGTACTGGGCCAAAAGATTTTGAACGTCGTGAATCTGGAGAATAACAATAGTTACTTAAATTAATCACAACACGCAACGAAATGCTGTCAAATGTTACTGTAACAAAACCTAACACTTGCTCAAGGGCGACCAAATCCAAATTCCAAAGTTAATTTAATCGTTTTTACCTCACGTTCTTTCTCTAATTGATCTCGCTCTAATTTGTCAAGCAGGGACTCCAACCGTTGCCTCAAAGCCATATTGTCAATTGATGACATTTCTGCTTCCTGAATTTGGCGTCTTGCGCTAATTTCTGTTAACTGCTGCCTAAGTATGCTGAGTTGATCCTTTAGTTCGTCTGAAAAGAAATATAGAATGTAGAAATTAGTGGGCTGCTAGCTTATCTTGAATCAATTTAGATATTTTCGATCGGTTCCTCTACCTTTACTCATTTGGGAGAATCCAGAACCCGACGAACCAGCACGGCTCCGACCAGTTGAAGTGGAACTTCTGGGCGACTTTTCTGGCGAACGACGACTGTGTGATGAATGCCCTGCATTTGATGAACTCGGAGTAGAAAACATGTCTCCAGAAAAGGTAGTGGCATACGAGGTTGATGGTTTCTTGGAATGTTCAGTGTCCTGTTAACAAAATTAGTTGACGTTGCTCAACTACAATTCAATAATTTCTCTTATATTTAACACAACCTGCGACTGCGACAATGACATTGAATCAGAAAGATGGTCACTATCAGCCAAATCATTAGAACCGCCACTATCGTCATCTAAATCTGCACCCATCATTCCGCCTTCCTCGTCATCAGGATCAGAGTCACTCAGAGCCTCGCCAAATATATGTTCTAAGCATTCCAATAAATGATAAATGAAATATCATCACAACCTTTCACAAATTTCACTAAACTGGCAAAACTCAAAACTGTAAGTTTCTTTATTACCAACAGCCAATCTATGGGAGGATCGACTTGGAGTAGGGTCTTCGTTTGTCTGAGACCCTTGCATGAGTACATCTTTTCCACCACCTTCACGAGTTTTATCTTCTTCTTCGTCAATAACTTCCCAACTCACGTGGTGAGCTTCGTAGTCCATCCTTAGTAATCTACGAACCTCTTTCTCAATCTCTGGTTGGTCTGAATATTGCTAATTAACAAAAATGGCATGACTAACACCTTTTTTAATTCAATGAATTGAAATCCATTTTTTGGAATGTGTTACACTAATCTACTGTTATACCTTTTTCTTCAACGTTCTACGGAAGCGACGTTTTCTAACATTTTTCAGAGGTGGTGTAATTCCGTGGGGAAATAGATACTTTTTGTCCACTTTTAGATTATCTTTCTTCTTTTGAGGTTTAGGTTCCTCTTCTGGCTCTTCCTCTTCCATGCAAATCAGCATCTGATAACAGTCCATTCGTTGATCAATGTATCGAAATAGAAGTATCTCTATCAAAAATGATTCCAAAACGAGTGCTGAATTACCTGCGCGATATCGGCAGTCTTGTACATGTTTTTCCTGTCTATTGTCTTGTGCGATTCAATTATGCAAGGTAGATCCACCAACTAAAAAATCGCTTTAATTAATTAATCTGATTGCAACGTACATGACTTACGAAAGTAAAAAAAAAATCAAATATTGCCAACCTTTGAAGGTAGAACAAAGTTATCCAAGTAAAGTGTTCCATGCCTCATGTCCTGTTCTACTTTGAGGCGAATTCGGTCTTTCAGACTCACGGAGGCGTTACGAATACCCTCACGTAAAACGTCGGCAGGTTCCTAATATATTTCCAAAAATTAACCTATTTATTTAGAAAACGTTATAATTAAAGTTGCAAACCCTTAAACCCAATACTTCTGCTACTGACCTGATTACTAATACGGCATATGAGCAAAACCATGTAAATTACTATTTGACTTTTACCTTTGGTAGGCGAAGAATAAATTGGCTTTCCAAGTCCACAGGGGCATTTGGATCTTGAGCACTCATTTCTTTTCCAAAATTATTCATCAAAGCAAAGTAGAAAAGCACTGCTGTTGACTATTGTTTTTTGACGAATTTATTTATTCACACGGTTTTGTTTTGCAGTTGAAGCTTTTGAAAAATATGTAGAGTAGAATGAATCGAATTTTGCTCATTTTATTATTAAATTTCCCTGCACAGAAGTTGGGTCGGAACGGAAACGGATTCCTTCACAGATGGCGAAATCCTCGGAAAAGGATGGGAAGGATATTTGGTGAAAAACTACTACTTTCGATTTTAGTTAAACAACTGCAAAATCTATTTCAACATTTCGTTGCTGCTAAATTGTTCAACGATCATAAGGCAAGAATTTGTTCTCTCAATTTTCATTTTTGCTTGTCGAATTTATGTGAAATGTTTTTTCTTAGTTGCATTTTCCTTGGGGTTTATATTAATTTTGCAGTACGAAATCTTTGAACAATTACACCTAAAATTCAATCTATTGCACTACATCCTACATCTGCAAGTCTGCGACTCTTGCCTATACAATCCAGTATTAATGAAGCATGCAATTATTGCTAATAGCTTTGTAATTAAATCTAGCAGTAAAATTTAAAATTATTCAATTGAGAGAAGCATTCATTGCCATCATATTTTGATTCTTTGTCGTTTATGGTTATGGACTTATGAATGAGCTATGATTGGGATGATATAAGAGATGAGAGAAAAATGGCACGCAAAAAAATCTGAAGATACCTTGGCAACGATGCACAAGCGACAATAAGCAATTCTCTCCCGGGCTTATTGTGACTTGCACAGTTGTCAAGGTATTTTGGACATAAACAAGTAATTCCAAGAACAAAATCAAAGCCCGTCATCAAATGCCAGGCACTCTCCGGCTTCGGCCACAAACAATTTAAAACCCTTTTGCTTTCTGACGCTCTCTTGCTCTCTAAAAAATCTGTGCCATTTCGAAAAACGTGGAGGAACCAAAAATTCTACCAAACCAGGAACAGGAAATCGCGTCAAAAATGTGTCTTCGGAGAATCTTTGCTTGTTGCTTCCCACGTCTCTTCTCTAAAAATCTTCGTCAACAAAGTTCTCGACAAAATCAAGAATCTGAACAGTTTCAACTTCACCCGAGTTCACGACAAAATCAAGAATCTGAACCATCTCAACCTCACCGGAGTTCGCCAGAAAACCGAAAACCTCAACCTTCTCAACCTCACCCGAGTTCGTCAGAAAATCAAGAACCTCAACCTCAACCTTCTAAGCCTCACCCGAGTTCGCCAGAAAATCAAACATCTCAATCGTTTCAGTTTCAACCTCACCAGAGTTCGCGAAAAAGTCAAGCCGATATTCTTCACAAAAGTTCGCGTATTCAAAATCGAAACAATGAAATCATCGAAAAGAAAGCGGAAATTGAAAAATCTAGTCAAATTCAAGAGAAAAACGATTCAATCCAAAATCAAGAAAATTCTCTCCAAACAAGTTCGCGTAAACAAAGTGTAGCCAATGGTTTCCAAGCTTCTTCTCAATCTCATCAAAATCCACAACAAAGTGGCCATTCAAATCAAAATTATCAGAACAGTCAAATTCTACCGAAAAGTATGCCTGAAGAATCGTCCAAAAGTTTTGTGGATTGGTTGATGAATGCCAAAAAAAGAAAACAGACTCAAGATAAACGAAGAATCACAGATAACTTTCACTTTCACCCAACCAAACCCCTGCGTAAGTATTAAGTATTTCGCTTTCTCTTCAATTTTTAAGGCACTAAATTTCCAAAATCTAACCTGATTTTTTTAAATACAGAATCACCCATATTGGTCAGGTCACGATGAAATGGCGCATTGCACCAGTGTTTCGCAACGCCACAAATGCAAACGACAGAAACGCCTTAGATGCCAGAAATGGATTGGAGTACCTTCGGAATTTCGCTCAATCCGATCCATCTTCCAAGTCTTCCCAGAAATCATGATTCAAGAGAACAAAATACTCGAATATTCGACGAACATTGTGAACGATCATTTCGGATTCCTGCACGAGGAAGTTTACTCAAA
>JAQGCM010000990.1:0-18413 GCA_034699705.1 Hymenaphorura dentifera
TTTCTGGCAACTCGAACTCGGCAACTCAACAGCGTTCAAACGTCATTCGAATCCATGCTTGTCTCCGTCTCCTATTTCCTTCATACATATTCTTTTGTGACCAGATCTGTGTATTTTTAAAAAAAATACTGTTTGAGACGTAAACAAATCTAAAAGTTTCAAAAGATTTCTTTGAAGAAAGTGCTATCATCACACTTGAGCATTCCAAAAGAAGGCGAATATGAAAAAAGTTTGTCAATTCTACATAACTTTTAGTAAAATTTGATACTTAGATCACTTGTTTTGTTGTCGAATGTGTTTGATCAAGTGAGAGAAACACATAAGTACGTGGGTTAAATTGGAAAGAATTTGCGACATTTTTTTGTGCTTGTGAGAAATTTGCCACCCGAACCAGGATATTAAGATTTTTCAGACTTGAGACGATTTCGATGACCACTTTTGCTGGCGGTATTCTTTTCAGTTGAATTTAAGAGTGTGCTGAAGAGCCTAAATAAAATGCGTAGAGAGCACAGGAAACCTATGAAATCATGTCCTGCAATAAAAAGAAGCTTTCCAAATGCCTGTCTATGTGTACGTGTAAGGTCGTCTCGACCGTTAACACATTAATTTGAATTTTGAATTAGCCATTATCAAAACAACGTTGTTTGTACACGTGCCCGTGCACGTGCAGTTGCAGTTTCTCTCAGGAACTGAAGAGCATTACGACTAGCTACTTCCTACTCAGAATCTGTAAAATAGGCCAACTATAAAGTTATTATGAGCGATTTGATGGGCCACTGTCACCCGGGCTTTTATAGATGAGACAACTTTTAACACTACAAGACTCGGGCTGCTCACTCCCAGCTCGCAGTCAGTGAAAGCGATCAAGTTACTAAGGAAGATGTTAACATGAATCGACGACTGACTTTCTCTCGACATTTTAATCCATTAGGTAAATTGCGTCACTCATATTCAAACCTCTCTTTCTCCATTCCACTTATGCACAGCACTTGTTCCCGTTGCTTTCTCCTCAACTCAACTCAACTCAACTTGGTCCGTATCTTTCTCCAGCGGAGGAAGAGGAGAACGTTGTACAACAAAATTTTCACATCTCATTTAGTTGATACCTCTGCCTCTTCGTTCGTTCGAGTTCCAGGCAGGCTTTCTCAGCAAGGGTTTCTCCTGTGTGCATGGAATGAAATGAACACTGCATAAACTTACAGTACATAAACATAAAAAACGGTTCCTTGCTTGCTTGCATTCATGCATTGCATTGCATTGCATAACGACTTCACCAGCAAAAGGCATAAAAAAGAGCATGGGGAAGTCGTTAAGTTGAGGAAAGAGAAAAGCAGTCAGCAGCAGCGAGCAGACAGACGCTTCATGTCAAATACCAACCAACCAAGCCAACTTGTCCTAGAATGTCGTTCAAGATAATGTAGCTGCAAAATCTAAAGGAAAATGCTTCCACGGTGTCATATTACACACAAGATCAAGACAGTTTTTGAAATGTACACGTGTGTCGTGTGCACTGTGCAGTGTTCGTATTTCGTATGCTGTTTTCAGAAGGCATAGGTGGAATGAATAGGTGGCAATATTATTGTTATGTTCTATCTGGTGTCTTCCCTTTCCTCTCATCATCTTCTCTTATGGCAGAGGTAGAGTTAGAGGCAGGCAGGGCAGAAATTTCCACAGCTCCAGCTGCAGCAGCAAAATAAAGTACGTCAGCTTATACTCCCCAAGGAGAAATATATTTCAAACACAGTAAGCTCGCAAATTGAAAATTGAGTAATAAAAGTTGGCAAAATTGTTCTTAAGCCTTAGGAGGGCCTTAAGACAGCCACCGCTGGGTTACACGTACAGTACGTACCGGGCTGTTTGAGACGTTCTGTTCTGCGTGGGCTTGAGCCCAATGAGCGACGACGGTGTCTTACTTTCTTTGCTCGTTTGTTGCGTTGTGTTGCGCTCCTATCTCTCAAAATTAACACTTCTTGGTACAAATTAGGAACATATGGGCTCAGCTACCGTTGCTTATGCTGTGCTGAATGTACTGCACGTGTGTACTGATTAACAAAACAAGAGCAGGGTCTTTGGGGTATTTAAAATTTTACGGCTGGGGCTGGAGTCTGGAGTGCAGTGCAAACAGAAAGTTAATTAAAGGAAAAGTTGAAAATCACTACAAAATATTTGAACTCTGCGGTTCAAAGTTCAGAGAAGACAAGCAAAAAAATGTCGCCGTTCTAGAAAAACTTATTCGAATTCGAACAATGAAAACTTTGAAGATATCTCAGCCAGCTGGGAATTGATCATGAAGAAGAAAAATCTTTCTTGTTCTGTGCATTTTGTAGATTTAGTGAAGCCAAAGCCAGCCGCCAAGACTGGCCACTACTACATACTTACATACATACTCAAAGCAATGTAAAAGGCATTTGCGTACGCCGCAAGAATTATGTTATGTTTTTCCTTGTACTGCATGTGTTGTGCTTCTGTGTGCGGCCATATAAAAAACGATGGAAATAAATAAGCTGGGGAAGCGGAAGTTAACCACATTCCCCAAGGGACAAACATTTTAACGTTATTTTGCTCCAATCTCTACACAACACACACACGACGACGACGACCCACTTGTTTTCGTATACAACTAGAGTGAATTTAGAGCCATTCCGCTCTAGATTCTACAGATTCCCTTAATTCTAAACTAGGAAGATCCCCCATGATGATACAAAAAAGACTAAAGAAGAGCAGAAACAGAAGACAAAAACAGAACGGGAATTGTATGTAAGACATAAGAGGACCGACCATGTTGCCGGAGTACTTTGCGATTCTCATGTATGTGAAATCATCGTCGTCCTGATCATCTTTAAACATGCAAACTGTGAACTCTACTCTAGTGCTCTGGAGATGGAAGCAAGTCAAAAACTGGCGGAAGTATAGAAAAGCCAAGCAGCAGCAGCAAAAAAGTGTAGTGTAGAAGAAGCAAGCTTATAAATGTAATTCCCGAAAAAGAAGAAGAAGAGGAGGACTCACCAACGCATGAGTGCATGCTAAAAGCGAAATTCCAGGATTCGGAGGAGCGGATCCAGTCAGCCGCCGGGAGCTAAAGTCTATTTTGCTCCTGCTTTACTTGTGGTACTCGCTTTTCTCTTTTTTCATACTTTCTCCGGGCGAAAGTTAGCAGACAAGACTTGAGAATAGAACTATCGCGGGTTTCGTTTCGTCCTAGTCCGTCGTAATATATGACTCCCCGCCGGAGTTTAGTGTTGTGTTTACGGGGATATTGTGGAAGTTGGAAGCCAAGACTGGCTGGTTCTCGTCTTCTCGTTTTGTTCAAGGATATGGACGTACGTACGTACGTAATCTCAGAGCGAGATGTGAAAAAAAAGAACGGAATGGAATTTCATTCGCTTTGAACTCCAAAAAAGAAAAAGAACTCTGCTTGGCTGGCTTGCTTGGTGTCGAATATATGAGAGATAGATAGATGTGAAGGAAGTCAATACAACAAAGTGCGGACGAACGAACAAACTGAACGAACACAACACAGCACAACAAGTTCTTAAAACATGGAGACCTTTCTCGTTCTCAGGTTCAGGTTCGGATTCGGGTTCTGTACACGCAACACAACACAGCACAACAAGGGAAAAAGTCAAACTGAGGAAGCCAGGACCAGGAGTCGGAGTCTTTTGAGTCAGAATGCACGGGGAGGGTGTTAGGTAATGTATAGGAAAAGTTGAGTAATATAAAACGCTTCATGAAAAAAGAAGAAAGTTGACTTTGAGTTGACATGAAAGCAAGAGGTGAAAGTATGCGGACATTTATGTCCGTCTGAGGAATCTGTGTGCACACGAACAGGCATTTCAACCAAAGCAATGCAAAAGGAACGGAACGGGACGAGAGTCACTCGTGAAAGAATGTCGGGCTGGGGCTGAGACTGGGTGGGCTGTAGTGAAAGTTGAGCGTAAAACAAGAACAAGCTCGTCAAAACTAAATTAATTAGTGCACTGCACTGCATACACTGCACTATTTCTGATGTTTTGAATTTTGATAGGTGTCATCAAATGACAGTTTATGCATAATAAATTTTATTGCTTGAAGGTGCTAACCCAACCGACGCAAACTCATCTCCAAATAAGTACTTCAGAATTCCAGGCATTGTTTTCAGAAGTTGTCGGAGTGAAGGAATTTGCTCGATCAGCAAATGTTCGGCCATGTTTGCATTTTTCGGTTAGGAATTTGACTATGTCGAATTTGACAGCTGTTCAATGGTAAACTGCTCAAGCAAAAAACAAGAAATTACGCGAAGCATTACTGAACGAATTTGGATCAAATTGATCTCTGGCTGAGTCAAATTTTTACACACTGGGTAGGCAAAGTTTGCTTGTAAAAAGAATTGCATAATAAATTTTGTTTTATGCATGTGATGTATCATTCACAACTAGTTTAAGGAACTTGGGCTTTCAATAAGTGTGGGGCTCGGTTGGAAGTAGGCTGCACATAAGTAAACATTTACACGCAATTTTGCTAAGTGATACTGCAGAAAGGACTTCCGAAATATCCACTTTTGCGTTAAATTACGGATTTTGCGTAACGCATTTTTTGCTATCTCTCTGCATTCAACTGCTATTTTGATTACAAAATTGAAGATGCTTTGGAATTTTTACATGTATTCTACCTTTCAAGTGACCTAATTTTGCTATTGCTAAACCCTGGATCTTCTCGCAAGTTAATGTACTGATGAGAAACGAATGCTAATTCAACGGGAACAGCGGACAGCCAAAATCCAGGCAAAAAAGAGTACACTTTTTATTATGCCTGACAGAACATTGAGAATTTTCAAAGTTGCAGCAGTTGTAGCCGAAAACCCTATTTCGACAAAAAACTATAAGGCAAAATATTAAAGTAAGTAGAGTTGTTGTAAAAGTTTGCAAAATTTGTGAAATCTTTTGCACATTCAGCACTACTGGAACTAAAAACAGATACACCATACATTGAGCCCGAGAAATGTTTGCCAAGCAATGTGCAATGTTTTTAAAAGTTGACGCTAACATGAGCATTAGGCTAAAAGTGTTAAACGCTCGATAGAAAATCCATCTTTAGAGAGTTTGACTCGTATTTTTATGCACACTTTAAAGAGTAGAAGTAGAGCTGCTAAGTGCTTATGCATACAAAAGCGAGAGAAAGTTAATCGCCGGTTTTTTCTTCTTCTGCTTGGAATTTGGATTGTGATGGTTCCGCTCGTTCGGAGTCAGTGCTGCTGCTGATGCTGCTACTCCTGCTGCAAAAAAATACTACCGGTGACGAAAGAAGAATCAAGACGACGGCGACGAGCGGGACGACATTGAAGACGAGATTGGAATGAGATTCCTTTAGATCTATGTACTTAGTGGCGGGTATTTCTAGAAGAGTACGTAGTATGTGACTGTGACACAAGAACTACGACGTCGTCGACGAGGAAGACGACGACTTTGACTATCAGCTCGCGTTTCTAAATATTTGCTCAAACCCTTCTCGTAATCGCTGAGTGTCGACAGGAATACTAATCCGGAAATGTGAGATCGACTCTGAGAGAGAATCTGATGCCAATCGTTTCTATTTCAATGTATCTCTGAGACCTTCTGAATAAATCCCGGATCCAATTCATCTAATGCCAATGCCAGAGCCTAAGCTATGGAAAAACCCGGGACGTACACTAACTTTCTATGTTAAGTAATTTTAGCCTATTTCAATAAATACCTAAATTTAAGTCAGGAAGTCTGACGGCGATGCCCTGGAATTTGTCGTCTTCTTTTTGCTTCGAGGTCGGAACTAGCCTCTTTCGATTGCCCTGCTCTATTTTTGTCAAGGCAAACAATGAAATCAATCCTTCGTCTCCAAGCAGTACATGTACAGTGCAGTGAAAGTTGTGAAAACATTCTTCAATGTCGCCCATATTTTTTCTTGTCTTTGAGGACAGCAATAATAATACGACTTAGAAAGACTTAGGGACGAATCCGAATCTATTAGTCTTTGTAAAAGCAAGCAGCTGTAGAATCTGTACTGTGTCAACCGGCTCAGCTCAGCTCTACCAAAAGACTCAAAATTGTTTAGCCGTCTCTCAATTCAATGTTTGGAGAAAGAGCTCCCTCAATTTATCCCGAATATCAAAGGCTAAAAAGACTTGCATATTCATTCATTGATAGTCTTCAACAACACACAGAGGAATTACAGTTGCTACATTTGAACCAAGCCAGCCAGCCAAAGCGGATTTCTCTGATTCTCTCTCTGAGCAGCTCTCTGCTCTCTCGTCTGAAATCTGCATGTTATGTTACCTTGTTTAATATGTGAACCTTGTACCGGTACCGTGCCCGGGTTTCACATTAGAAATCCAGGCATGCAATAAAATATAATAAGCGGCCTTGAAAGCTACATACGAACAGTAGAAAGAAGTTCTCCCACTCGGGTCCAAGCAGCGGCAGCAGCAGCAGCAAGACAAGGAGATAAGGACGACGAGCTTATTTAAATTTTAAGTCTTTCCTTTCAAAACTTACGACTCATTTGGGATTAAAGAATCTTTGGGAAAGATGGGAGCCGCTCGACCCGAGCTTTGGTCTCTCTCATCGTAAGTGGAACATACGAATGAATACGAATACATACTTTGTTCAAATTCACGTACCGTTATGCCGCTCTAACCTCCTCCGCCGTCCGTCTCTCTGGAGACGAAAACTCCAGACTGACTGACTGGAGTGAAGGCGGACCTTGCCCGCCTGCTTTCTCCGGTGAAAGCTGCTTTCACCATTCACATAATGACACTAGTTTCAAAAACCAAATACATACACCAACTAATCAAGAATTCTGAAGACAACACAAAATGCTTAGCCATTGCCATTATTCCTTCCTTCCGTCCACCACCACACACGTCTCTTTGGGTGTTAACTAACCAAAGACTTGTACGAGAATGGCTGCACTGCACTGCAGCTCAAGTGTGTTTTGTTAAAAATATTTCGACAGAATAATAATGAGCAGTGCGGTGCAGTGCTATGCAGTCGAGTGGGGGCTCAAGATATTTTAGTTCAGCCAACTGTCAAGTGAGAGCTTGCTGGAAATGGAAAGTGGAAAACAAACTGCGTTTTGTCCTTTGCCATACTGTACATTCATCCATCAAGAATCTGATGGATGAGCACGAAAATGATGGAGTGCCGAATAAAACAAATCGTACAATATAGGGTGGTCCGAAAGTAACAGAATATTTTGCATCCGTTAGTTTTGGACCACCCTGTGCTGTATTTTCCATGGTAAAGCATTTGAACAAAAAATGGTCGAAATGAACGGCCGGCGAAGGTGTTAAATTGGTTTTCATTCATCCCATACGATCCGTTGGTTGAGAGGAGAACCAAAATAAATCCTCTCCTACTTTTGGCTCTTTGGTATTTGCTTTGTGTGATTAGGAAGTGAACAGTCAAACCACTTGAGACTTATTCCTCCAGTTCAAATACAAACTCAAGTGAAACACCTAAGATTCGAGAGCTCTAGGCTCAAGGCAAAGTCAAACGGCACGACCCAGCCCGACACGGCACGTCAGCAATTTAGCTCTTTGAGCGAGACTTCTGTAGAGAAAGCGCCAGAAATGTAACTAAACTGCTCTGCAACTACTTCCAGTTCTGTTTGCTTTTCTCGTAGGAAAGGTGAGTCTGAGAGCGAGTGCAAGAGCTTCCAAAATATTTATCGTCTTCACTCATATTTCATTTCAAATCAAAGGCAAACCAAGATACGTGGATTCTGTTTCCCCTGAAGTGAAGCAGTTTGACGGCTAAGCAAATTGAAGATTGAAATTTGAATGCCTTTGAAATTTGTGCGATTTGTGGGTTAGTCACAAGGGAAAGGCAAGACAATGTAACAAAATACCAGCCTTTGTGTTTTGCTCAAATAAGGAAAGCATATTCCAAGCAGAAGTACCAGTTTTAGTTTCAAGGAAAATGTGAGCTATAGTCGGGACAAGTAGTACTTGTCGACAATTTGAACAAATTGTTTGCCCACACACTTCAGCCAGCCAGACTCAATAACTCACAAATAAAATGTAAACGAAGAGACATTTTGGAGGAAAAAGTGAGTAATTTGTATTCAAGAAAATCGATTCGATGAAAGACTGTGTGTTCCGACAACGACGAGGACGACTCTCGAAGCATACTAATCAGTGAAATGGAAAAACGACTTTTTCGGCAGTTTAGGAGTTTAGGGCTTGGCTTAGAAACGAACAATGGTCGACACGGAAAACAACGGATTCGTTCGCACTTCGTAGTTTGCATTGTATTTGTATTTTAAAGTGATGAGTTGGCGAATGGCTTGGCTGGCGAAGGTTTTGCTGTGCGATACGATGGTGGTTGGTGGCTGTGGATTTGTGGATATTGTGTAAAATAATTCTTTGTGTTTTTTGTGCTCTCTTTGTATTTTGTAGGCTGACGCAGCCCTCATGTTTGATGCCATGTCCGTCTTAACTGAAGCTTTCTCCAAGATGTTGCGAAAAAAACCAGATCTATTTCGAAGTGGTGTTCCTAATGGTGGTGTTGGGTTGAGTCCGAGTGGCAATAGTGGCAGCAGCTCTAGTAGTAGTAGCAGCAGCAGTAATTCAGCCATGGGCTTTGGTGGCGGGAGACCTAATGGAACGAGAGAAGTGCACTGTGGCACTGGGCCGGATTTCTTGGATGCCGTCATTCCATTCGAACACGGAGAAAAAATTGCCAAACACATTCGGAAGGTAGGCAGGCGAGATTTTTTTCCTTCTTTAACTTAAGTTACATACATACATTGTACGTGCCTATGGGTTTTTTCCTTCAATTTCTTCAAAGGATCTTCTGATCTTCTTCCTACCTCTTTCTCTTTCTACCCGGATTTTTGATCTCAACCTATTTTTTCGGAATCGAACGTCTGGGGTGCTTACACTCTTTTGCTTACTTTCTACTGCTGTGTCTGCCTTCTGTTTTATAGAGCAGAGTTCATTCATTTTCTATCCCGTAATCGCCTTCCAAATTCCAAAATTAGGCGATGCATTTTTCATTAATCGACTAATTGCGCAGCTACAAGCATTTTTAATTCTAAAATCGTAGAAGCTTTCAAGTGAATCCAAACACACACGACTGACTATTGGCCTTTGGCTTTTAAGGGCTATGAATTCTGTATGAAGAAAACCCCTCAAGTTTAAAAGCCGAATTTCAAATCTAACTACTTTACTAGCTCAGCCTCCGTGTGATTTTCATTTCATTATCAATTAAATGAACATATATATTTTTCTTGGTGAGTGATGAAAGCCGAGCAGGCTTAGTTAACACTTAGCCTGCTCGGTTACCCCTAGAGAGTCCAAATCGAAATGAGTGCTCTTACTGCTCCTGCTCTTCATAAGTGAAAGCAAGCTGGGTGGGTGGTTAGTTCTTTTGGGCTTGTTTTTCCTATAGTAGTCGTGCTCACGATGCTCATGATGATGATGGCCCTTACTTAGTAGTGTACGAAGAAGCACAGTGGAAGAGGAGAAAGAGAGATTCTTGAACACTACAATTTTCCATTAGAGGCGTACGTTACGTACATATGTATATGATTTATCACAGTGGTGGTGGTAATCCGAGGAAACATTTCATGAAGGCAGACATTTATGGGATGATGAAAGGAGAGGGATTTGCACAATTTCACGCCTGGCCTCCACATACTTATCCGCCTCCACTACACACTGCATACAACACAAAGTGGGATCCCAACGAGTCGTAAATAAAAGACCAAATCTCACCCAACATTAACATTCGCTAGACTGGGACTCAGGACTTTGACTCTGACTCTTACTCTGGTGGTCAATATTGCTCCTCTTCGCCGCACTGCACTCTATTCTATTCTAGGACTTTGAACGTATGGCCGGTCGGACCATAATTCCTACACACACACACATTACATTAGTGTGACCACTGGAGTCAATTTCCCAGGAAATGTTTTCCCCGGCTCAGTTCAGATTGGATCCCATCCCACAAAGTATGTACGTCAATGGAACAAGTTGGGAGTAGGGAGGGGGTTGTTTTTGCGGATTGATTTCTGGAAACACAATCTTCTTCCGTACTTGATCGTTTCATTTTTGAACCGAGTAAAATTCAGTCCAACCATTAATTGTTGAATCAGGTATTCGGCTCGGTTCAAAGCCCGACAATCCAGAACATTGTTGGTGCACAAGGGTGGAAATCACTATTATCGCCCACTCCATACACATACTTTCGTCAGGGGACCGATTTTACGATTAGATTTCATGGACTTGTGGTCTACAAAAACAACATGTTTAGGTTTTTGGTTTGGTTAGAATCTCCGTGGGTGTTTTTGTATTTGGTTACAACACAAAAACGATAACTCTTGTAATTAATTAGAGAGCAGAAGGTTGGAAAGATATCAGGAGCAGAAGCCATGGTTTCCGGTAGTCTAAGATTAGCTTCATAATGAACCAGAAATATAAGCAGATTTTCGAATTTATTGTAGGATTGAATGTCGCCATTCACTACAAAAGCAATATAAAATGCTTTGTGAAAGTGAAATAGAATATCACTTTCAAGGCAGCTGGGCTAGCCTCCTTCGCTCTCAGCATTTAATTAGTTGTGAGCCTTCGTCGCATTTACTCTTTCATCTCAAATGCTAAGCTACGGCACGAGGGAATTTTTGCTAGCACGGCAATCTAGACAGGTTTTTGGAGCTGGCTCACTCATTTTTCTACTCTTAAAATTCATCTCACAAAAAAAATTATTTGTAAAAAGAATGCCTGATGTCAAAGCTGAAATCAGAACAGACAGACACAGAAGTACAGCTGGCTCTAGCATGCTTGAGGTTCAACTGGAGAATTCCATACTCTGTAATGTAAAAGAACATTTCAATAATAGACATAAAAACAAATGATATGAAATGAAATGGTTTCATGGAAGTTCAAAGACAAAGCATTTAAGTAGTTGCACTGCACTCCATTGTCGGAGAAAACTGGACTGAGAGACCGGAGGGTGGGAGCCAGGAAGGAAGGAATAGCCTAGTAGTGAAATGAAGTGAGTTGAAGAAGGGCCATGCATGCATGCACTGCACTGCACTGCACCCCCTCATGCCCAAATCGATTATCTTCATGAAAGACAAGGCTTTATTGCTCAAATTTAATTATGTTGCCATTACGAAGACCTATTTTCCCATGTTCGACTACTACTTACTACTTACTTACTTTCGTTTGTAAGGCAGCTTTTGAAGGGTGGGTGGTCGTTGAATGTCTTGGCTTGGGCTGCTTGGCCGAATGATAATAATGCGGGCTGGTGAAAGTCAGGCGGAGAAAGCAAATGGAGAAAGGAGAAAAGTTTGCTCAAGTCCTTTATCCTTTATGAACTCTTTCTCTTTCAAAGTTAATGGTAATTATGGAGAAAGCATATAAGTACAGTGCACAAGGGAACTCCAGCAACTGGTTTCTTTGGATTTGGTTGAAAAATTTAAGCTATTTCGACCACTAGAAACGTTCATTGGCCTGACTACTCGCAATCACTTTGCAATCTCCAGAATCGGCAACAAAAAGTTCGAATTCCCCAAGAGAAATCGTCATAAACAATTCAGGATTTTTCCTTAGAGAAGCCTGTAACGTATTTCGTGGGTTCTTCACATGACTTAATGTTGCGATCCAGGTTTCTGAAGGTTTCGTTATTTTCAGAAATGCAATATTTCACTCCTCATCCTGGTGCAAAATAATAAAATTGGTTAAAACTGATCTGAAACGGGAGGTATATCCTTCAATGACGTAGGTCTGGATTATTTTGCAGCACTTTAAAGGTTTATCACATTCGAAGACTTATTGACACCCTCAAAAAAAGACATACATGTTTACAATTTGACAGTTATGAAATTTCTCAACCAGCTCGAAACTATTAGTGAAAAAAGCATCATGGTCCTAAAATAATATCCGAGAAATTTCCCTCGTCAGTTAGGAAAACTTGTCAGGTCTTTTCTTCTCTTAGGAAGTAAGTTGAGCCAGAGCTTCACTTTCCACTTTCCACTACATCAGCTCCTCTTCTTCCTCTTGCCTCTTATTAGCTAACACCAAAGTCGTGACAGTTGAGATGACGACTAATCGTAGAGAAGTACGTACTAGTCTCTAGACTAGAGGAGGCTAGACAAGACTAGACTTAAGTTTTCAGTTGCACTGCACTGCACTGCTGCCACTGCCTAGGATTAGTTGTGCAATCGCATCGGGTATTCGGGTAATGGTGGTGGTGGTAGTGCTTCGACTTCAGCTTCAGCTAACTTGGGCCCCAGTGCCCGTACCCGTCTGCATATAATCTATTAGATAAAGACCCGCACAAATTAATCGTGCCGACTGCAAAGTTCTATGCTCACTACTACACTGAACTACTAATGAACTTTAACTCTTGTTCTTAAGTAATACAAATATTCACTTGAGCTAAAGAGCTTTGTCTAGTTTAGCTACAGACGCTAGAGGCTTGCACTGGGCAGACTGATCACTTATTGTTCATGCAGACCATTCTCGTTCTATAGAATTTCTTGTATTTCAGAATATTTTTTCACATAATTTTGTATAGAGCGTTAATGGATTGCCCTGCCCTGCTGCTGTTATTCAAAAACAGTGAGGGCAATTTCCGGCCTAGAGTAATGCAACAACTCCAACTCTTTGTGCTCGGCGCGTCCTAAATTTTTGATACCCGGGTTTTGCTTTTGAGCATAGTACTTGTACGTCGTATGTATTCTCCCGGGTAGAATTCCCGTGACCCTTCATTTTTCCTTTCAGTCAAGGCTGTAATGAGTTTCGGAAGTAGGGGCGTAGCGTAGCCCCTGCCATGTTCCACATTACAAATGTGTTCTCTCAACTAGACTACACAGAGTGTTCAAAAATTACTTGGCATTTGGCAGGCAGGCATGCTTTGAACAAGAGTTTGCAATTAGGAAGCCTTAGTGAAACTTTGTTTGGCCACCTTGTAAAGAGAAAGGCGGTGAAAGCAAATAAGTCTTGCGGGTTAAATCTTCCTCAGCAAATGCCCGGGTGAGATTCCCTTTTGCACATTGCACATCCACAATGCGATAATGAATGACATTAGTTCTCCCGAGCCAGAGTGCCTTAGCATGTATCAATATTTCATGAGGAAGGATTTGACGCTTAATTCTCTATAACATGTATGTATTCCATGACAGGGCTAGAAGTAGGAGTTGGAAAATGATTACTAAAGTTTCTCTACTAGAAGAGAAGAGTGAAAGTCTGGCAACAAAACACCAGTTTCTTTTTCATTGAACTTTGCTACTTTGCTTTGCTTCTTTTTTCACTAGACTTGTACTATTCCTTCGTGTGCGGAACAATGCCAAATTCAGGATTTGACCTACATTTCACCAGTCAAATGTCACTCTGATTTCAAGGCGTGTTTTGGTACGCGAATAGCGAGCTAACAAAAATGAGGGAATGTTGAACCTTGGAAAATTGAACAGAGCAGTCCTCCGGATTCCATGGTTTGGTTTCGTAAAGCTGAGAATTTTGGTGGCATGTTCCTCGCTAGGGGTATTAGCTTCTAAATCTAGCCAAAATAAAAATTTAACGATATTAAGCAAATCTGAATTTGAAACAGTTCAGTTGAGGGCTAATCTTCAGAGCGTTTGCAAGAGTGCGATTCGCTGTAACGTTCTTAAGTCCCATTTTGCGAAATTTAATCAGCCTTCCAAGTCATTTTATAACGAGCGGGGCAGAGCAACTGAGAATAGCTCATTTGTGTACGGAGGTACTTAATTTACGACTTGACGCCAGCCAAGACAAAAGCCAATGACAATGTAATGTAAATGTAGTCGTCGAATCGCCGAAAGGCTTAGCAAGAAGACCAACTCTATTCGAATTAGGAATAACCGAAGAGAATACAGCACCGGAGACAGGAACTGTGTAGACAATGCAATGTAATGTAAAAGCAAAAGCAAGGAGACCTAAAGCTTGAGCTTGCTAAGTCACTTATTTCTTGTCAGCACAATGGCACTGGCAATAGCAAACGGAACCTAGGGTAGGCCTGCCCAGCCCAGCCCAGGCTTTATTAAAGTTTACATTGGTTAATTGAGTTTTAGGTGAGAAATTGAAACGTAGAAAGCTACATTGTTCTACACTCGAGTCCAAGTCCAATGCACACTCACATTGTAAGTGAGACATTTTAGGAATCGAAAGTTGGTGGCGTGCGAAGGGGGTGGGTCTCCCCCTGAATTCTGAGCGAGACAACCACACTACAAATGGTAACTTTCACTTGCTTTCTCCGTTTCCAAATTCTCGGAAATTCTGCGGTCTTTCACACGAATGCTGGGGAAAGCTCTAAAATTAGCATTTTAGGAAAGGCGTCTGGCAATTGCTATTTTCATTCTTAGATATGATATGATTAGAATTGACAACTAAAGGGGTTTTGATGGGCTATTTCTTGTGTTTTGGCAATGTGTAATTTCCTTGCCTTGATTAATATTTGCATTGCATTATTGAGATGTAGAAAGCAAGTGTTTTTGGCGAATCGCATTACGGTGGGGTTTGAAGTGCAGTGCGGTGGGTTTTTGGAACAAAGCCGAGAGCGATAAAGCTAAAGTACAGTCCAATAGTGTCAGACCAAAGGAAAGCCTCCAGTTCCTTTTCGCTACCTGTGACGGAAAGATGCAGAAGATGAGTGAGTCAAAAGTAAATGAAGGGATAAGCACTATGGAAGTTGCAAATGCGATTTGAAAGGGTGGTTCAAAAATTTGTGTCAAAGAATACCGCTTTTTGCGGAATCTCGAATTCGGTGAAAATTTGTTTCTGATCGAGAGCTTGCTGATCCTGAATTTTGTCTTCGAAATCCTCTACGTTTCATTCCTCTGGGATTTAAACAATCAGGAAATCTTTTTAGAGCTATCCGGCTCAAGCTCTAAGACCTTCCTAAAAATCTGACCACTATTGCCAACCACAAGGGAAACCAGATCATTCCCAGCTCACTTCACTCCAACAATTCTTTCCGCATTTGCTTTAGGTTCACACTTCACACCCTTCCCCACCGCAAAAGTAGTAGGATCAAAATGCTTGACTTCCGCCGCTTCACACTAATTGTGAGTGATTCGATGTGATCTTAAGATCCGGTGGGTTCTTTTCATTAAAACCTAACGGTGCGAGCCAGCCGCTACCCAGCCCTAATCTTTTTACTTCTCACCCTTAAATTCTTCCCCATGGCTAGGTTTGGCCTTCACTAACGCAAGAATGCCTTCGCGTCCGCCTTTGCTTTCACAGTCACCCCTCCGGAAGACCTTTGTGAACTACCCGGAAATGTGGAAAGATGATATTAGTGTGCTGAGAGTGATGTCTGTTAGTTTCGTTCACATTGGGTCTATCTGTCTGCCCGGTCCAGTCTACCGGCCCGCAAATGTTAGAGTGGTTATAGTAGCAGTCATTCCACTATTTCCTTCCAGTTGTTGGAGGGTAGGGTAGGGCACTGGAGAAAGAGGAAGTTAATCATGTTGGGATGCAAGCAATTACTACAACTATTGATCGTCCTTCTTATATTCCCCAGAGACTTTTTTTCCTTTTTCATCTCTCTTCAGTAGTCTTCAGTCTCCAACTCTTTCCATCACATCACATCACAAAACATTGCACGGCGTGGCGGCTAGAACACAGACAGACACCACTAGGCAGGCTACTTTCACCAAGCCTCAGCAGTCGAGTCCTCTCTCGCACCAGAATAGATAGTCAACCTTTTGACTCTAGACACGTAAAAATATACACTACATACATATGGTTGGGAGAAACTGACGACTTTGCTGGTGCTGTGCTGTTGTGCCGTGTCGTGTATTTTACCCGGTGTAGGGCATTTAGGGCCTTCTCGACCGACGAAACCACTTTCTCCATACATAAGCCGCATCTTTCACCCACTTGCTCGTGGAACCTATACAACAGCTCTGCCGTTAAACGAGCAGCACTTTGTCGAAATAGCGCTACAAATTGTGTTCGCAGGCTAAAGTTTCAAGTGTTTGGCTCCTACGTGCAAACATTTGAGCATTTTTAGCCAGCTCAACGCAACGCGCTGAATGCACTCTGAATTTTATTCTGTCGGCGTTCACTGCAAGGCAAGAGTTCATTTCACGATCGTTGCTCTCCAAACGGTGACAGACAAGGTGTTTCAGGAGTTTAGAGTTTGTTTGGAACCAAGGTGTTTCGGTTGAAGGAGATTTTGTGACGAAGTGCTGCGAGCAGTTAGTTAAATTAGCCGGAATGTGATGAATAATTGCTGTATGAATAAGCTGAGCAAATTTTCCAACTCATGGGCAAGAAAGTGCTGACTGAAAATATGTTTCAGTTCCGTGGCGACATGTGCAAAATGTGAAAGTTAAAATGTCCTTTTTTAGCATATGAGAAACATGTGTGGAAAGTGCCCAGGTTGGTTCTGTTGAGTCGATGGTCCATGAAAGAGTCCAGTTCAGCAGCTCACGCAGTTCGTTCGCTTCGCGTGTTAGGATAAGAAGGCTCAGACTCTTAAGATTTCCCAAGTATTTTTCTAGGTCGCTCACGTTGTTCCGCTAGAATGGCCAAGGCCGGATGTTGATTTTGCTCTCAGAACTTGACAGGGGAGCTGATTTTTTTTCTTCCTTTTTTTCCGAGTGAGGCTCTGCTCTAATGCTTGAGGACGGGCAGAAGAGAGATGAGGCTTCAGAAATGAAAATCTCGGGAATGGACACATGTCCAGTTGAGTTCCAAGCAGTGCAGTGGACGGCACTCCAAATTCAACTGAAAAAGTCACAACCAATGCTTTCACACATCATACTTCTTTTCATTCGTCAAATTCGATTTTTTGCAGAGAGAAAAGTGGTCAAGGTTTTCTAGAGTGTGTCTTTGGAACACATCTATTTGAAAATTCGTTGCTTTCAGTCAAAACAGATTTCTTATTTTATACAAGTTCCGAAAAATTAATTCGAAAATAGAGCAAAGGGCTGGGCTCGCAAGAATCCGAATCCTTCCTGTCTTCATTTCCCCAACAGCATGAAAATCGCCTTAGTAGTTTAATCTGTAAAATTTGACAATTCACACGCTCTTCTTATTTGAGTGAAAATGAAAGTTGGGTAGCTAATCTGGAATTAGATAAGACAAGGCGCTAATCCTTTCACTGCGGTGCGGTGCAGCAGTGCAGTGCTGTGTACCCAGCTAACTTAATCTACTCTACTCTAGTAGTCAAAGTGTTAAAAAGCGTCGAGGCAGCCAGTGATCTGCGAACTCAGTGAAGAAAAAAAGTAGCAAGAAAAGAGGAATTCATTAATTAGGGATTTGAGTTGAATGAAGGAACTGGTGGATGGGAAAAGTTTTTGTTGTTTGAGCGGGCGGGCTGACTTTCTCCAGTCGACTTCTCCAGTTACGTACTAGGAAAACGCAAAAACGCAAAGTGGAAACGGAACGAGCTTCGCAATGCAATGCAGTAGTCGTAGTCGTAGTCGAATTACGCAAAGAACGGAAGGAAGGAAGAGTTGGGCTGGGCTGGGATAGGGTTGGAGCGTACTTCGTACGTACATCGTACAGACTAAAGCCAACTTGTTGATTGCCTTGCCTCTGCCGTCGTTGTAGACGTAGTCGTAGCTGTGTGGCTTTGTGGATATTAGATAAGTTAAAATACGCAACGCAACGCATGTGAGATGTGAACAATTTTCCAAGACTTTTTGTTCTGTTCGCACACACAAACCAGGACTACGCGTAATGCAACTTTCTGCAGGACTTGGTAATATTAATAAATTCCAATCTGTCTCCCAAACTCAGACAGAGCAAATCAAAACCCATAAACTTAAATTAAATGTGTCAACAAGTTTTCCTTTGCAATTGCAATTCGAGAAATAGCGAAAATTCCAAGCTAAATTCTGCAAGGACGACGACGACGACTAATAGAAATGGGTCGCCAGCTCCGGCTGGTTAGATTCAGAATTCAGAATTCTGTGCTGTTTTCCTCCGGCCTTTTTGTAGTGATGTATCGAACGACTCTTCAAATTCCAAATTAACTGAGTGACGAATTGTGTAAAGACAAGATTAACCAATTTCCGGGGTCTTTTGTTTAATGTGTTTCAGGTCGAGCTGGAGGGGTTGACGGGTGACATCCGGTTCACTGAAGATGGGCGTCGACACAATTATACTCTGGACGTAATGGAAATGACAATTCATAGTGCAAAAGTTAAGGTGAGGAGAAGACCGAACTGAACCGAACCCAACCAAAAGAATGCATGAGATGAGAGAAGGAATAGCGAAATTTTCTGCTTTTGGAGAAAGTTGCTTTCTTCGACGTTCATATTTTATGAGTCCTCTGGCTCTCTGGCTCTCTCTGACTTAATGAAGACGTGTTTCCTTCCCCTGCCATGCAGTCATGGCCTATTCTTCTGAGCTGCATGAGCTGTGCCCTCCTTTTTAAATTTGTTTGTAGTCAGTCGTCTTCGTTGGTGGTCTTATGAGATGATAG
>JAQGCM010000991.1:0-18406 GCA_034699705.1 Hymenaphorura dentifera
TCTTTAATTTCACAAAAAAATATAAAGTTTAGATTAGAACAGATGTTGACAACCAAACCACTCAAATATACCAGTGCATGCAATAATGAAAATATGAAATATATTGGATATTGTGAAATGATTGTAAAATTGTAAGTGAATGGATATCGTAATAAAAATATGAAATGATGACGTGCACTTACCTGATTCAAGGGAAATCCTTTTTGAAACTGCAAGACTTAAAACCAAATGCTACAATTCAAAACTCACACAATATTCAAGCCCTTTGCCTTCACTTCATTTGACAGCAGACAGGGGAGCCTTGCATTGCATTGATACGAAAATAGGAAACGCAGGGTATAAAGTAAGGGGATGGGGGAGCCCACATCCTCTGAATTTAAATTTAGAAAGTTGCATGAGCCCTTTACTACTTATTTCATGTTTTTCTGTATTTATTTATAGAAATATGGACTTTGAAATAGTTCCTAATGACTGACCTGAGGCAAGTCCGCGTGATGATGACTTGACTCTGGTCTGAAGGCTGAAGTAGTTTTCTGAACTGGTTAGATTGCGATTGTTCAGTTTTATCATTGTTGTCACTCACAGTTGATTTCAATCTCTGCATTTTTTTCTTAAATAAAACTGCAAAATGAAAATGAACAATGAACAAAAATTTGGAACTTGATTAGCGTTCGATTCGAATCGAAGAAAAGACGCGGGCGCAAAAATTTAAACTTGGATTTTCACCAGCGCGATTTATTGCGGGCATTGCATAGCCGTCAAATTTGCGATTTCAATTTGCACAAAATTCGGTCAATTTTGGTAAAATTAGAGGCAAATTTGAGCAAAGTATTGCATAAATTAGTTCAAGTTTAAATGAATAGTTAAAAATTTGTTCACAAAAAATACAAAATATTCCTTTGTCTTATCGTAAGTGTGAATAGCCGCACTATTTGATGCGCCCTGCTCGTTGTGCTCTCAAATTCTCCAACCGCCAAAATTAAGGATTGGTCAAAGTCAGATGGGAAAGGATTTGTTGGTTTGCAATTGCATAACAGTTTTGAGAACACATCAAAATTAATAAAAAGTAAAAAGTGAACGCGAATTACGTAGGTGAGTGACGAAGATTTGACGATTAGTCATATTTTGGTGAACCGTTGTCCCATCACAAAAGTAAGTAGATAAACTGATGAGATCACTGATCGCTCACTGCTGATTCCTCAACTCTGAGCGCAGTGAAGTTCACTGACTGTTGCCTTTTGTTACAAGACGGTGCGAAATTCTCTCATCTATCTGTCTTTCTTTGTTATCAATAATACTGTCAAACCAAAGTCATATTTTCTTTGTGTTTTTTAATTTGGTTGTTGTCTCTGGTTGTTTGCATTTTACAGTTTTATGTGATCTTTTTTCAACTGGCGGCTTTTTGACATTGACCTTCCCTGGCCACAAGCTTTATCAGTTGAATTGGATTCAAAATTTAAAAGTCCGAAATTGACCAGCTACTGCAAAAATTAAACGAGCAAATTCTAAATTCTGAACCACTGTCGATTGGCAGTTGACGAAAAAATTTTACGAGAAGCTACGCAATTTACATTTATTACAAGAGAAATCCTGCTGCAGCCACCATAGGATCAAATCAGAGTGATATGTCACAAATGGAAGGTAAATCGTCTTAGATTTTATATCAGCAAAATGTTCAAGATATTGTTCAAATTTTGAAATATGACATTTGATGGATGGGTCCTAATTTGTGGTTGGAATATTCAGTATTCAAAGTGTAATATGTTTACGTCCGGTCTGATTAAATTTTAACCGGTTAATGAATACCATACACCCAGATCAATTTATTCTAACCGCGACCGCGAGGATGTTTGTATCCAGAAATGGATATCACTTCGCTCTTCGCTGGAAGTTTAGGTTAAAGTCCGAATTCTGGATTAAATTGAAAGAAACATTCCTGTTTCGATGTAAAAATTAGGAATTTTGTGGACTAAGCATTCCCCTTAAAAATTAAAGCAGATTTTTGCCGTTTATTGAGGTCCACGAACCTACAGACCCAATATATTGATTCCAATTATTGTTGTATTTTGCAGAAACACTGTTTCAACTTCGATTTACTGCAAAGCAGTTGGACAAATTAGCCAAGAAAGCCGAAAAGGATGAGGCAATCCAGAACGCAAAAGTAAAGAAAGCACTGGTTCAAGGGAATGTCGACGGGGCTCGCATTTATGCTGAGAACGCAATTCGAAAAAAGAATGAAGGTCTAAATTTCCTTCGAATGTCATCCAAGGTTGATGCAGTCCGTTGTAAAGTCCAGTCGGCAGTAACAATGAAATCGGTACATAATCTAACTATTTTTCAGTAACAGAAAATAGGAGACAAGACAGTAAAAGCAATTTTCTAATTCATTTCAGGTGACCCAAAATATTGGGCAAGTTGTAAAAGGTTTGGACAAAGCAATGAACGCCATGGACCTTCAAAAAGTTTCACAAATCATGGATAAATTCGAATCCACATTTGAAAATTTGGATGTCCGAAGTTCTGTAAGTAGCCTGGTTAAATTAGGAGTATTTGTCCCTTCTAATTTTTGACTTAACTCGTCTAACTGTTGACAATTTTTAGGTTCTGGAAGATGCAATGGGAAGTGCTACAACACTTACCACCCCTAGGGCCCAAGTAGATGACCTTATTATGCAAATTGCTGATGAGAATGGATTGGAAGTGGCAGCACAGTTAGCTCCAGTTCCAACTGACTCCATCCGTGCAGCTGCAAAGGCAGAGAAGGAAGATGACCTCACCAGAAGGCAATTCACTAAATTCACTTTGACAATTTCAAATTTTGATTTCTTTACTCAAGCAATGCATTCATGTTTAACAAAATTGTTTATGATTTTCAGGCTTCAAGAACTCCGAAACTAAAACTGACTGTGCTATCCTGTATTTTGCTTTACTCTCTATCCACTTCAACATAATATTCCACTGACGCGTAAATCCTGAACTGTGACCTGGACCTGTACTTTTAAAAATATGTAAGGTTTCACTAGCCACCTGTTTACTTAAATTAGAAGGTACGTTATGATTTTCTGCAAGTATTACAATACAATCTTTATTATTACACTGAATACTTTTGTTTTGTGATTATACAAAATTAGTATTTTGTAATAATATGCTCGTGCTAGAATGTGTAGTTATGTAATTATTTTTTGCTTTTCAAAAGTGCTATTATATACGTACTAGATTTCACTGGCAAATTAAAGAGCTCACAGTTGTAACTACGGTTAGGTTACTTCCCACTTGCATATTGTAAGCGTTGCTTTCGGGCATTAAGCACTTTGACTCAATTATTTTAAAAATTATAAGCAAAACAATGCCTTAACTCAAATAAACCAATCTATGTTTGGTCCACGATTCCAAATCGGCAATCCCATTTATTCGCCCTACCGAATTATAACATTTATTTTCTGAATAATAATTAGTCCCACCCAATAGTCTTTAATTTGCTTAGAAGTTATACACGGACAGCATGATCTTTTGCATCACTATAAAGTTGGGTAAACCGTAGCTCCTGAAACCTAAGCAAAAAAAAAGGAACAGAGGAATTTGAAATGAAATCGGTTTACAAAATTGACATTAAAAATATTCTCACCATGCAGCGTATTCCGCACACTGCCTGAGAACAAATTAGCACCAATATGAGTGAAATCAACCCTTGCACTGTCCCACTGATGGCCATAATTGAACCCAATATTGTTATTGCGAGCCCCGCTCCAACAGCTGTTTTGGTTATTAAATGAGTATTAATTTTAAGTAAATTTTTAATTATTTAAAAAAATTGATTTCTTTACCTTCTGGACACTCTCGAACAGGAAATTCTTGCATGCAAGAACCAAACACCGCAACAATGTAGTAAGCGATTCCTGCCAGCGGTACGGAGAGAATGAATTGGACGATTTGAAGTACAAATATTACAACGGTACTGGTTAGAATAATTTAAAACATTTAGAAATTTTGCAAAATCAATTGAATGCTTTGGAGGATTAATTTCAAAGAACCTTTGCGAGGATGGCTTCCAGCCACAGTACACGGTAACGACTCCGACCGTAGCGAAATAAAGTGCTCCCCAAATGCCAATTCCGATTTTAATGCCCGTCTCGCTCGCCAAGGCTAACATTGCGGTCTACAAAATGATTAAGCATTATTTTCACGTAAAAATTCTGGTTTTGTCAAAAATCTGGATTTTGACTCTGACATAGGCAGCAATTATCCCTGGACTCATGAGTCTTTCTATTCCCAGCAAAAAGGAATAAACACGATTATTCCAAGTCTCTAATTTTGTAATAGGTCGAAAAATGTGACACCTCATAGTTCTAAGTTCTTTGTTTTCCAATTATCGCGAAAACAAAGAGAGAGCAAAATCCTGGGAACATTTTTCTCCGACTTTAGGCTAGCTAAATATTTGATTGGTCACAGTTCTTGGTGGTTAGTGGTTAGGTTCGGCTGTTTCTGAATTTCCTTGGCTCTGACTGAGAGAAAGAGTGAAAGAGCTGAATGTGACTGAAAGAGACAAGTGCGACTTATACATACAATTCCATTACGTAATTTGAGAACTGTTCAAACATAAAACACAAGAAAAGGTCTTCGTGAGACAAACAAAAACATTGTTTGCTCAGTATTTACTGTCCGTTCGCTGTAATTGGGAAACATGGTGCTATTCATTTACTACTGTGTTGCGTATTCCTTTTCATTTGTGAAATGATCCAAGCATACTCAAGAATGGCTGGTTGGGATGGAATTTTCTTGAAAAACGACGAAAAGAATAGTGTGAAGGGAAAGCAAATCAATAGCGATATTTTGCTGGACAGAATCATAATCAGGACAGGCCAAGGACGGTCGACCTTGAATCTGGCCAAGAATTGCAAGAGAACTTCAAAAATTCAAACAACAATTATTGCATTTGCAAACTTGTTTTCATCAGAACTTCTGTGAAATTTTCATTCTGATGGCCTGACTGGGTCGTGTTCGTGTTCCATTTTACCTTGCCAATCTGGCACGCAGCCCCTCCAAAAAAAATACTGCAGTATTGATGCTTCTATTGCTCGTCAGTCGTCACGCAAATTTGTAATGCTAATTTCCCAATTTGATAGGGGAAATCGCACATTTTTTATTGTCAGTTTGTGAATGTGGTATTGCTAGTTAGTTACCTGAATGCAGAAAACCAGAACGGCGAGCAGAACTCCCGTCACACCGCAATACTTGATGATGAGGATATCCGTTGGAGCGAGAGTGAGGTCAGGCGGTGGTTGTGGCATCGCAGGGTCATCGTAGGTCATTTTCACATTGCTACTTCTCCCGTCCAGATCAGAAAGTCTAGTCTCATTCGTCGACATGGCTGTATGGCTGAATGGTCTTGATGAGATTCCCACATTTTCAATACTCCCAGCACTCCGCATTGAGCCTCTATCATAATTGGTATCCTAGTAGTAGAAAAGATTACTTGAAAATTACACGCAAAAGGGTGAAAGTCGTGGTGAAAGTTGGGAAAGCTTTCACTTTCATTTCAAGTTTAACATGGTCTGGCCATCAAATCAAAACATATGAAGCATGCATGCAGTGTCTGAAATCCAAAGACAAAACCACAACTCTTCATCATGGAGTTAGTTTTGAGTTTGAGTGGTTTGCATCGAAATCAGATTGAAAACCGCAGACCGCTGTGACTGCGACTGTGAAAGTCAACTTTCACTTTGGATTTGTGTGGTTGGTTTGTCGAATTAGATTTGTCAAACAAAAGCAAAGCATCAAGTACGATCGCGAAGAGTAAGAGTGGATGAGGATGTGAATGTGAAGGTGGTCTGCCGGTATTATTCTATTATTATTGTGATGTCGTATAATTTGATTCTCTAGAGGAATTGTTTTGATAGAACAAATTGAATTTCGGACGGAGAACGTCAACTCAACCAACTCAACGAGTACTTTATTTGTTTTTGGACAGCCCTTTCATCTCATCCACCAACAGCCACCAAGCACATCATGACCAGATTCAGTCTTGACTCACTCATATGTGCTTGTTCAGTACTAATTCTAATTCGACTCTGATTACTATGGCCCAATATCATGCAACATGCTTGCATGCATAAGCACATCATTGCGTTTACCAAAATCCAATTATTTCAATATCCGGGTTTAGGGGATTTGCATGACTTGAGTTGAGTCATCTCATGCGTGATGGCAGACTAATAATGTGGGAATAAATCGAAATTGCAATTTGAGTTTGCAATATTGTTCAGGGCGGGTAGGTTAGGCCAGGTACTCGGAATCATTTCAGTTTGCTGCGGCGGTGGTTCCATCAGTTTCGTAATTTTTATACGGATGCATGCCTTATTGCAAATTCCAGCCTCGAAGCTGGAACCTGGAGCCAGGAGTTTTTCTTGGAGAATATTGCAAATGTTTTTTTCCATATTATTTTACCTCCTTTGGTTTACCACTGTAAGCCAAAAAGTAGCAGTTGTATGCATTGTAAGCATTTAAACCCATCTCAGCAAAACTGGTCAGCATCATGGTGAGATTGGTTGCCAAAATTGCGATTGAAGACGCTACCAAAGCTGCTCCTCGTCCTATGAAAAGTAGAAAGTTTTATAAGTGATTAAATGTTGCACATTTATCGTTGCGTAACTTTACGCGGTTAAATAAGGCGATATTTGCAATCTCTGATAAGCATTCTATCATCTGCCATAAACTTTTGCGACATTCGATCACTAAAAGTTTGCCAAATTTTATTAGTCTCTTGTGTACATGGAGAAAGGTTTTTGCAAATTGAAACTTTGCAATCGATAGATGAGTTATCAATTTGTATTCGCGAGTTGCCCATATTCGACGATCGACGCATCACAGTGCAACTCTCAATATAGTTTTGCACAGCGAACCCAATTAAGAATTTATAAACTCAAGCGAAGAAGGCATAAATTTTGTGCAGAAATAAAAATCGATCATAAACCCCGTCTGCCGCCTGATGCTGCCGACTGCCGACCTTATGATATTGTGTAAGGAAAATTTCTAATTTATAGCCAGCCATACCTACCTTTGTCATCCAAATGCCAACGGAATGGATAAACTCCAAAAAGCACACAGCAAGCCGTAAACAGTGGAATCGCCATTGTTGCAGAAATTATTTGCAAAATTAGAACAGTGAGAAGACTTGAGAGTTGAAGTGGAAATTCATACAAACAATCAAAAATGATTAGTGCACGGACAAACTTTTCCGCATTTCATTTCATTCTTGCTTTTTGTCAAAAATTTACCCATTAAATGTACATCTGGAGGACCAAAATAGTGCGACTCCAGCCGCCATAAAGAAGAACCAAGACGTCCATATCCCGGTCAGCGATCTTGAGGCAAATTCATGGGAAGCTGCAATTGCTACAGTCTACAAAAATTTCACTCGTTCATTTTTGGAATCTAGTTTCAATTGTTGGCTAATCTTCTAGTAAAACATCTCGTTTTTTAAAACTACCTGGCTCAAAAGAATGATAACAGCGACGGCGATTTCACAGTAAGCAATGCGGCGGATAATGATGACTTGAGACTCAACCGTAACATACTTTTCTCCAGCCATCGGTTCGTGTCTCTCTCGCTCCCACCAAACCACGAACGTGCTTCACGTTCAGGCTCCGTTCACGTCTCGTAAAACTTTTAATCCCTCAAATCCTCTCTCTCTCACTTTTGGCACCTTAATTCGCATTCGGGTTTTGCTGGAGAAGAGAAGAGCACAAGTCCAACTAGTGTACAAAGTTTGTGCAATTTCCAGTTTCACTTTGCAGCCAACCACAACCACCACACATTTCACATCTAAATGAACACCCGCAGAGCAAATGTTCTTCCTTTTTAAGCTCTCTTTTGTTAATTTTCTCCAAAACTTTCTCCCCCACGTCCAGCTCCAAGCAGCCAGCTAGGAAGAATTTCGAATTGGCCAGATGTTTTCTTGTCCGGAAAAGGAAAAGCCCAGCCAGCCAGAGCCGGAAATGCTTCCTGGAGAACTCACCCAGCGGAACGAAGGAGAGGCAAATAATAAGCTCACTTTCTCAGCTTATGGTCACGAAATGAGCAGGAGCCCAAAGAAGATGAATCAACAGTCAAGTTGTGTTATAAAATCCACACAAAATACACCACACTCTTACTACTCTTATCATGGACTTTCCGGCTTTGAATTCAACTTTAAGACTAACTTCTCTGGGTAGAGTTTTGCTTTGTGAAAAGCGTTCAGTTTTCCGTTTTGCCAGGGGAAGAGAACCAAGCGAAGCTAAGTCGGCGTATGAAATGGAAAATGGACATGCCATGTTTTTTAGCAAAAGTAAAAGACCCGAGAAAAGCAAAAAGTACACATTCTGGGGGAAAAGTGGGTATTTTGCTTTCTGCAGAGGTTATAGGTTGTCGTCGATACTTTGCTCTCTCCCTATGTAAGCCGATAGTTTGCCAGAGTCTATTATGCATTAGCATTAGGTTTTCTTGTTTGGTTTGAGGGGTATTTGGATGGAATTCGAAATTTTAGTGTATAAATGCGAAATGCCAAAGTGCGATATTGTGGCACGCAAATGCATGTCTGGGAGTCTTGTAAGAGTTTTGAGGCGAATTTAGGCATGAGGCAATGAATGGCAAGTGGACATGGACAGGCCAGGCAATGTAGGCAAGCACGGATAAAGAATCGACATTCCCCCCGAAGTGCCCGAAGTATGAATAATTTTTAGAGTATTGACTTTCCCATTTGGGATTGTCGTCGCTTGTCGTCCAGAGCGAGTAGGAGCCGCCAATTCAAGTCACAAAAGTGTGATAATTCCCTCTGCTATTTATCTCATATCTTTGTCGAGTTGAGAAAGTCAGCGTTGTAGATAATTTCGGTAATTTCGGCCTTTTCAGATTTGAGATTTTCTGATGCTGATACCATACCTGTCATGCCACGTCCGTGCCTTTGGCTAGCCTCAACGAATTGCAAGTGCTAAGAACTTTTGCAATTATTTACGACCAGTTTATGAGCAATTTGGGCATTAATACTACATGCTAATCAGCAAATCGATACGAAGGTTCTTCTGGTAATTAAGCAGAAGATTATGGTGGAATATGTACAGTCCAGCTGATTTAATTCACATTTAGTATTGAGGGTATTCCCTAAAAATTGAAGATTTTAACTCGATCAAACTTTTTGTTTTTAACGTCTTAAAACAGCAACAATGCTCTGACGACGACTCCAGTTGAAGACAACAGGGCAACAATTCTAACATAACAAACAAATTTCAGACCACCCCTTTGATAAAAATCAAACCTGCAGAATCCAACCCGTTAATATAACAAAACCTTGTATTCGCCGATGATTCAAACAGAAATTCCTCCATATAAATTTTAGAGTTTTTTTATTAAAATTAATACACCGAATCCCACCAATCCAACACTATGCCCTGGACTTGGGCATGGACAATTCCCGAATTTGATTTGATGAACACTCGGTTCATCAAGAAAGTGACTGACAGATGGCCAAACATTGTCTTTGACATTTGTTCACTTTTTGTCATTTTCTCCGTCCTAACGAGCTACGTTTTTGTGTGCTACATGGCGTCCTTTGATCATCGCCACAAGGAAAACATTGGCATTCTAGTTGGGATTTATTTGTGTGACGTGATTTACATGGTTGACTCAGTTTATCGCTTCCGGATCTTGAGAAAAATTCGTCAAAATGATAGGACTTGGAGACAAAAGTTGCACAAATATACTACTTCTATTCTGGATTTGATATCCGTTCTGCCGCTAGAAATTTTTGTACTCATCGTGAGCGTGCAATATTTGGATGAAGACTTGAGATTTTTGAGTACTTTTTCGATTCTGAAACTGAACAGAGTCATCCGATTGTATAGAATTCCAGCTTTCTATAGTACGTTTTGCTTCATTCTATCAAAAAAATGAAATGTTAACTATTTTTTTTTGCTTTGATGCTTTTTCAAGGTCGAAAAACAAACGAGCTGCGTCTGAATTTGTTCACAAGGAAAGTTTTTGCTATTCTGGTCTGTTTCTTTTCGTTTTTGATCATCCTTTTTCATGGGATTGCATGCATTTGGTTTCGTCTCCGATGTTCCGTAAGATTAACTAAAATTGTTAGGGAAATTTTGGCATTTGACCTACGAAAATATGAAATTTTGATTCTCGCTTCTTCTTTTTTTGTTGGATTTGTCCAGGGCGTCATTTCAAACCGACCACCAATGTGTCATAAACTGGGAGAAATTACAAATGCAAATTCGACGATTAATGAAATCGACAGTAATCATCCATACTATCGACACCTTGACAATAGCTCCGGAGATGCGTTTGGGTGGCTCGTCGGAGGATTGCACTGGAGTGTTATGTCCCTTAGGAATTCTGGGTAAAAGATTTGGGTTTTTTCTGGAATATCGGCTGAATTTACTGGTCATTTGAATTTTTTGTCTGTCCAGAAACCGATTTCTTCCACCGAAATCTCCCGTCCAAATGATAATCAGCATTTCGATCCAATTGTTTGGCTTTTGCTTTTGTGCTGCTATTTTGCTCATTAGCATTTACGTGATGGCTCAGCTAGACTTGATGCGCTCAATTTTCTTTCATGAAGGTTATGGGGCTCGCAGCTTTGTTGTGAGCTTTAATTAAATAATAATTTGCAAAACAAATTAGTTCAGCAGTTAAAGTCAATCAATTTAAATTTTTTGCCAGAAACATTTTAACATGGGTCAAACTATCATCCATTTCTTGAATGAGAGCTTCAATTTTATGTGGCAACAAAATCGAGCTTACACTGATCACAACATGAAGCCATTGCTCCCAAAACATGTTCGAACACAAACTTGCATGTGCATTTTCCAACCGATGGTTGACGCTGTGAGTAAATTGGTACAATTTTGTCAATTTTATTTTCTTACATATAATATTTTGCCTTGTTTTGCCTTCTCCCGTGACCAAGTCTGAAATCCTGCAATGCTTGAGTCAAATCCAACTGGAGTCGCTCTCACTAGAAGTTCACTACAAGCATTATTTTGCAAATGAATTTATAATTCGTCCTGGAACTTTGGGCTACTACATGTACTACATTTCCTCTGGGGTCGTTGAGGTCAGTTTTATTTTGCAAAAAAGAATCAAAATGATGTCACTGAAAATTTATTGTTTTGTCCAAATCAGATTATGAGCGAAGAGGATCCAACAATTTCAATTCTTACGTTGAGCAAAGGGAGTCTGATTGGTGAATTAAATTCAGTTTTTCAAACTTTGAGGAGGTGAGTAGAATTTTGTCATTTGAATTCAAACGCATGCAGCCATTACTGAAGTCGTCCAATTTTGCAAAATTCTAAATTTTATACACAGAAACGGCGTAAAGACACAAGTTCCTTGCGATATTCTCAAAATCAACTATTCTAAAATCACAGCCGTTGCTGGTCAAAGTCCAGGAGCTTTAGAAAAGATGAACAAAATTCTTGCAGTAAAATATTGAGAAAAATGTCTAATGTTGTTTTGCATTGATAAAAGTTTTTACTTGTTGAGTTTATTGAAGGATCGAATGCACTGGATGACAACACTCTTGGACAATAAAGAAAATAAAAGGCTTGAGGAATCTTTAGCCAACGCTGACTCTGATGCTGAAGCCTTCACCACAGATTTTGATGATGTCAAGAACAATGACAAGGATCCTATGGAAGCACAGTTTCAACACCGACGATTCACGATCGCTCACAACGTTAAAGAATGGCGCAAGAAATCTGAAGTTCATAGGTCAATTTCAACCAGCATTTTCTCAGCAATTTTATTTATCAAATTTAATTTAAAAATAAAATTGGCAGGACTTACTTCACGGGTGCTCAGTTTATGAGTGTGTTGGCTTGGGTCAAATTCTACAAGGAGAAAGCAGCGTCAACACGAAAACGAAGTTCGAAATTTGCTCAAGTCTACTTTCAAATGCACAAGAATTTCAGGAGCCCAGCATCCATCGCTCTGTACAAAGTTATTCCGGTCAGTTTCGCTTTTTTATTATTACCGTTTTTGGAAAAAAAATTGTAAAATGAATTTAATATTTCTAAGACCCGTCACACCCCTAACTACGTTTGGGATCGCCTCGTTGTTTCCAAAACTACTAACGCATATTGGATTTGGGAAATGCTTGTCGTCGCTGTCATAATTTTCCACAGTTTGATTTTTCCTTATGAACTTGTTGTGTCTACTTCGGAATTTTGCTCCCCGATCAACACTTTCGTTGAAGTCATATTCGTTTTTGATGTGATTTTTCACTTATTCATTTTCTTTGATCCGGAAGGTAAGGAAGGCTTTCTGCGATTAGTTTCAAGTTTGGCAAAATTTATATAGCCGCAAACGGTTGTACAGGCATAGCACAGCAAAACTTTCCGTTTTTCTTTCCAGAGATGTCACCTGTCGCCTCTGCTTTGTCGCATTTGTTGCGTGAGCTTCGAAAACTTGACATTTTCTTCGACCTCTTGGCTATCTTTCCATTGCATCATTTTGCCGAGTTTGAGGAGATGAATTACAGGAGCTACATGTACTTTCGACTCCATATGGTCATTTTTAAATTCTTCAAGGTACTGTCTGTCTACAGAGACAAATTTTATAGCACTAGAATCTCAAGAGTTTGCTGGTGAAACTACCCGGGTTTTTCGACTACTTACAACTTGTCTTGGTTTTACAGCTTTTAAAATGGTTTCGGAAGTGGGAGAATGATGTTAGGGCACTTGCGACAGTCATTCGAATTTGCAAGCATGCAGTCTTCATCTCTGTCTATATATTTTGGCTTGCTGGAGTGTTTTGTATCTTTGGATGTCCTTTTTATCCGTGAGTCAAGTCCAATTCCGAGCACAGATTGCGGTTTAAATATTCATGGCATGGCCGCACTACCTTACCTTACCATATTGGTGTGTTTTGTCGTGTCTTGAGTGACAATTTTGCTCAATTTCTGTCTGACTCTCTCACTCTCAGGGACTGTAAAAGAAATGATCAGAATGAGACAACTTGGGTGGACAAATTCTTCACGATTGAGGCAAAATATGCGACAGAGTTTGAATTGGACGACTTTCCCTATGCTTTCTCGCTTTCACTCTACTGGGCTGTGAGCGTGACGTTTGGAATTGGATTTACAGAAGGCATTAATCCATCTACTCGGAGAGAAACTTCACTCCAAACATTTGGAATTCTTTTTGGATTTGTAATGATCACTTATTTTTGTGCTGACTTGGCTTCAAACATTGCTGGTTCGCTGGACAATAAGTGAGTAGTAGGGTCGGAATAAAGCCTTAAGCGTTGCGTTTAGCGAGAGCGATAGGCAATAGCCACAGACACTTAGTTTTCCTGGAGAAGCTAATGACTCCAGACTAAAAGCTGCTCTGGACAATCTGGCAAAACGTTAGAATTGGAACTTGGAATGCTTTTAAAATAATTTTATCTTGTAGGAGTCACCATCAAGACAAAGCAATTTGGCTAGATCGGTTCTTAGACGATGCACTGATTGAGCTCAAACTCATTGCACGTGTAAATCATTACCTCACTGTCCAATGGCAAATTTTGAGGGGCATTAGTTCCAATACGACTCAAGCCATTGGCTTTTTATCTGCCAATCACACAATGTACACGGAGTTGGTGGTTCACATTGTTGCAGAGTCACTGTTCAGAACTTACTTTTTTCAGGTAATTTGATTGGTTCAATTGAAATACACAAATTGACCGGCAGAGGCTCATTAATTTTTAACTTCGGTTCTCTTCTGTTCTCTTGTGAAGTCTATGGACACAGATTTGGCTCGGAAATTCTGCCTAACTGCTAAATTGGTGGTCGTTCCGCCGAATGAGGTCATCATTCTTGATGGTGATTTGGTCAGAAGAATGTACATTATTCGAAGGGGTTACGTAGAGGTGAGGTCCAGGTCACCAAGACCTGACCGACCATGTGGCAGCTGGTCAGGTCAAAGAAATAATTATTACTTGCTGATTACAGGTATTCTTTGGCGACACAAATTTGAAGCTGGATCTGTTGACAAGTGGACAAAGTTTCGGCGAAGTAAACATGATATTCGGCGTCCCATCCAAAGTCACAGTGCGAACTTTGACCTATGCTGAAATTGTAATCCTTGACCAATCTGCATTTGACACGATTTTGCCAATCTCCAAGGAACACGGAGATGAATTCGCAAGGCTTCGAAATGACGAAAGAGTGATTGAGGTAATAATTCTCGTGAATTTTTATTTAGAATTAATCCAGTGGTTTTCAAAGTTTTGTGTTCCACCTGCTTCTATTTTTTAGAAATTTCAAGCCGCCCTCGACATTCCCGACACTCCAGAAGTGCAACAAATTAAACGAAAATATCGTTTGCCATCAACAACTCCGGATCAGATCTACGTGTATCGTCGGAAGAAAAGGAAAGGGCAAGAGCTAACTCAATTCGAACAGACTTATTTACTGGAATTTAAGTCTCAAAGATTTCTCAGGCTAGTCAAGTCTTGTCTACTCTTTGTTTTTATTTTGAAGAAGACGAAGTAGAAGAAAATTTCATGTTTACAAATCCCTTGTTTAAATTAAATTGACAGGTTCTTTGTACTTCCCTTCACCGTTCTCCCGACGGGGTCAATCCTTAGAATTTGGGAAGCATTTCGTCTCTTGGCTTCATTCGCTGTCCTATTTTTTGTTCCTTTGATCGAAGCCTACCCACTTGCAAAAGCAAAGTATGGAAACTACATTTACATTCTGGACACTATCACATTCATTGACATGTACGTCACGCCGTATTAACTTTTCTTGTTACAACACAGTTTAACTCTTGCACTTTAGATTATAGAGTTAGGCCTGGCCTGAGTTCTGGGCTGGGACTCGAAAATAACACCACACGACTATGTTCGTAGCAGTAGACGACTTATCTTCTTAGGGCAGGGCTAGGGCCAGGCCAGGGCTAGTCTCGTAGGAAGAGGTTAATGCAATTCGTCTAAGAAGCTTCCCATTTTCGAACCTCTGAGGAGAGGGCAAAGATAATAAATCTTCTCTTCTGATTCACTTTTCTCATATCCTCTCTAAAAACAAGGAGGTTGTGTGTAGGTAGTAGAATGCCTTGGAGAGACAAGACGGCAGAGTTTCATTAAAGAAGCCTTTTGTTGGAAAAGAAACTTCATTTGACAGGAGGACGGGACGTTCGATATTTTGTCTTCCAGCGTTCTGCTATGTAGCCCTAGCAGAATCTTCGTAATTCTAGACTCTTCTAGGAGTAGAAGCAGAGCGAGCCTTAGCCAATTCCTTGGTCTTTATTTGAAAAGGTGTAAAGTTTCGTCCTTTTGTTTTGTCTTTTTCTCACCCGCTCGCCATGCCATCATCAGGATTATCCGGACACACGTTGCTTACTATCATCCAAAAACTAATGAACTCATCACTCATCCTCTCCTGGCTGCCAAAAACTACTTCACGTCAGGGTTCTTGGCTGATCTCATTGGCAGTCTACCCGTCTACGCAATCATTGATGTCATCTTTTCACACTCACCGTACGCAAGCAAATCGCCGAAAAAGACGAATTTGATGAATTATAATTGATTTGGAAAGATTTGTCTGGTTTTTAAGCGAATTGTGGGGTTTTGATGTTTCGAAATTTTGATTGAAATTTTTTTAGTTACAATGACTCTCTGATTGCCTACGTTTTTCGACTAAATCGCCTCATTGTCGTTTACCGAGTTGTTGGCTACGTCAACTACGAAGATTCGAAAATTTTGAACAAACAAAATGCTTGGAGGTGAACTGGCATTGGTTAGCCTAATTTTTGTAATTTTGCCGAAAATTCACCCCAAATTTACTCGTTTGCAGGATGACAAAATTGGTCCCAATATTTTTCTTTCATGTTCACATCATGGCATGCATGAATTCAGTTGAAGCTTGCCCATCTACAATTGAAGGAGAACAAGCTCATCATGGGTGCTACAATAATACTTGGATTACCAGAGGAAAACATATTGGTAATTGGTTAGAATTAATGTTCATAAAATCTATATTTCTGCAAGAATCAATTTTTGTGTTTCGATTGTTTCAGATGAATCGGAGCCCAATATTATAATGACAAGTTTTCAAATCTATACATACGCATTCTATTACGTGGCGACGACGGCTGTTGGCTGTGGATTTGGAGATTTTCGACCAGCCAATGTTCTAGAACGAACACTCACGTCGCTCTGTTTCTTTTCCTGTAAGTTTTGTTCTTCAAAATTTTGATTAATGAGTTGGTGGTTGTGACGGTGATTTGGCTTCGGCTTAGCTTGACTGAATGCATTTCTACCGGATAGAGTTTGCCGGGTAATTTCAGAAATGACAAACTTGGCTAGTGCTGAAGCTGAAGACTCATTACCAATTGTTCTGGCCCCAGCCCAAGAGCATATTCTCTCTAATGATATATTTGTTCCTAAAATTCTAATGATAGATCGTGTTCATAAATAATATTTAAAGTTCATAAGATATGCACGATTGCATGGGATTTTTAGTGCTCTTCGTCTACCTGTCGGCTGTAAAATTCGTTTGAGTAGGCATGCATGCAGCCAGGGCAAAGTTCGATATTTTGGTTTACAGTATCAGACTATGAATTTGGAGATGCTTGTATCAGAATGCGACTTTGACTCTGCGTCTGACTTCGGCCCAGATTAGATTTGGATGATATGATTTAATTTACAGCCGTTTGCATTAAGAACATTGAACTCTCAAGGCAGCTGTCGATTCTGAATTAGCCAAATTATCAAATTGATTCCTTTAGCAATAAATATTGATTGTAAAAACTCCGAAATGGCTACGCATTTTTTGCTTTCACTCTGAAACAGGTAGGATCCAGAGCCATACCGTTTTTATTTATCTGTGGCGCCGCTCGCATCTATATCCGATCCCTCGTCATTGTAATTTTTATTAGCAAAAATGCTGAGCCTCTAATTCCGTAACATTGGATTAAACCCAATCAGTTTTAGTAAGTAGCATGAAAGATTTTAATCCCTTAAATGTTAGCCGCTGCTCACGGTCCGTGGGCCATGTCACTAACGATTCTAACGATTAAATGAAGAGAAGGACTCCGACCACACTATCGCTGGGATATGGATTAAACATAAAGTTAGTGGCAAAATAGTTGTAGCAATTCAGTTCAGTACATGAACATTACTAATAATCGTAGGGCCAAGCTAAACCCTTTGCGCTATGTACTTGTGTGTAGAGTTGGCAAAGGACGGCTGATGATGATCTCGTGTCTGACTCAAGTATGGAAGTAATCTAATAACTTAGTTTGGGAAAGTGTTCTCCGGTGCAGCGAATGAAATATGTTTTTGGTTTTCTAATGTGGGTAATGTGTATGTATTTTGGGCGTGGTAGGAATAGGGTAGTGACTAGCGACACAACTTTGCACAATTTCAACAGAATACCATGCAATGTACAGTCAGAATCCAGACCAGAGCATTGCATTGCATTGCGAGCCCAAATAAAACTGAACTACTTGACTAACTAGGATTATGTAATGTTTGCGCGCGTTGAGGTAGAAATTCGGGTTGGTTTGAGAAGGGAGGAGTCTGACGTGCAAATCCGAGAGTTTTCTGAAAGTTAAAATTGGCTTGCAAAACTTTAGCAAATTTTTGCCTGCGTGTTATATGTATGTTTCGAAGGAAAACACTGTTGGAATCTCCCATTTGAGTAAATGGAGAAATTCTATGAATATTTTACCCACTTTTCGACTCGATTTTTGGACAAATCTCTGATTCTCGATCGAAGCCTTCCCTAGTGGGTCCAAACTTCGGATCGGAGGAGATAGTAGCAACAGTAGCGCAGTGGGATAATTTGTGGAATGGATGTGTGTCGTACTTTGAGCAATTTGCAACATTTTGGGATATGCAAAAGGCAACCCTCCGTTTCGCCCGTATCTCTATTGACTCATCACGAAGAAGAAAGTCGAGTTGATTCTACAAGTAGTCTTCTTGAACAAACTCCCTTGCCTGCCTCTGTACTGTACTGTACATACATGAATGTATTTGCAAATATAAAGTTATAATTTAGCTAAGAGCCAACCAGCCAGCCAGCCAGGTTCCATTCTCGTTCTAGTGTAGAATCCAGAAATCTAGAATCCTAGAGCCGAGCAAAATTTAGGTGGATCGTTCGTGGATCGAACGAATAAGAGGTTTTGGAAATCTAATTTGGGCTTTCTCTTTTCCCTCCTGCATTTGCATTGCATGCACTGCATTGCATTTGTTTTCAACCGAGCCAAAGCCAAAATAGTGTGGCTGCGGCTGTGGCTGACGTTGGGGGTAATAAAATGTGCAAAGCACATTGCGAAAAGCGATCGCTGTCAGTAGCTAGTGAGCACATCCACACAACAGAGGTACTCTGCTAAATTGTAAACCCCCCTGCTCAGCCGTTCACTCTATGAGGTCTACAAAA
>JAQGCM010000992.1:0-18387 GCA_034699705.1 Hymenaphorura dentifera
CTCAACAAATTCTAAACAAGAGAGTAAATCATATCTTCAACGTTCTGATGGCATTCGTAATATTCGTTGGATCATCTTGTTGCATTTGTGCATTTTACACAGCAGTCAAATTCTCACTAAAATTAAACTCACTCATACTCGCAGGAGTTATGTCAATGGGAATGTCTTGTATTGTTGTATTCAGAATTTCAACTGGTCTAGCGGTTAGGTTGACAAGAAGTTCTTCACAGGTTTGGTCCTCTCACCACCTGGAGAATGCGAATGGTACGCGTTTGTCCCGAGAGTTCAGAAGGTACGCAAACTCATGTCCTGCACTCAATGTGCACGTGTACAATTTTTGTACTCTATCAATGCCAACGTTCATAACCGTTACGGTGGATGTCATGTTTCGAAATGTTGTCGACATGTTGCTAGCATTTTAGAATGGATCTTACAAGATAACTATAACTCATCTTAGGTGGTACTCAGACTTTGGTATCGGCGTCGGACCAACTTTTTTAGTCAATTCGGTCAACCAACTAAGAGGTTCGGAATCCAAATCCAATTAAATCGTATGTCAATTTCTGGTTTTTGAACTTTCAATTTAGGATGCCAAAAAATCTAACGAGGATACCTTTAGACGTATATATGCTGCATCCTTTCAGGTACGCTTTGGTCCGTAAGTAATTTGTTACACTGGTAGTGAAAAACATAGACGAACACATACTGTCGGAGATGGGTTTGCTCGATGCTGAAAAATCTTGCAACGTGTAGCTCCACCAATTGTACCTTCTAAAATGATTAGCACTTTAAATAGATTAGATCTAAGCATTTGTTACTTTTGGGATAGTTATAGTTATTTGTCCTAAATGATTTAACTTAATAATAATAATAATACGAAGCAATGCACTTCAAATAATAAATTTTATGATTTCCTATATGTTTGTTTTTATTTTTGTTCCGAACCACCGTCTAATAAAAACCGATCCCATCAAACTTGCTCTTCATTTTTACGTTGAGACGTCGACTAACTTCAGAGCTAGCAAAGTTGCTTGACTAAAGTTGATTTCACTCAAACTAGTGTAGATTGGGAATTGTGCATGTTGACTTTCAAATGCTTCAAACATAGTAAAAGTGGAAATTTGATTGGCGTTGATTTAATTTGGCCAGCGGTTTTGAAGTCGGGCCTTCATTGTAGCCCTTAACAAAATTCATGTAGATGGACTGAGAAACGGTGGTGAGGTGTTAATGGGAATTATTTTTTGATTCTGATTCTACAGAATTACTCATTTCGAATTCTTTAAAATACGGGTTCCGATTCCGAATCCAAACTACGGTTTATTTACATATTCCGAGTGTTAAAAATTTCGAATTCGAGTAACGATTCCAATAAATATTGAATTTCAATTTTGTATTCGTCTAAAAAAAATAGTACTAAATATTAAGAAATTGTACCAAATTTTGAAAATTCAACTATTTTTATTTTACTAAGACTAATAACAGCACAAAATTCAGTTGAAATATTAAAATATTACACTCCAAGAGTCCAAGACACACAAAAAAAAAATCATCACAATATCAAAATCGTACCACATACCGACAAGCTTGTGCACAAGCTCACTAAATATTATTTTAATTTAGAATTTAGAATTTTTCCCTATTTATTCCAAATTTCAAATTTGGGCGTGGCCTTGGGTGAGTCACCAACAATTTCAAGCACACTAACACCACCGACATTCTCAATGGTAACAGATTTCTGACCCTTGGATTTGCAAAGTTGCTGCTTTCGACATTCTTTATTCCAATCAAGGCTAAGGTCCACAAGTCGACAGTTTCGTAAATATGCGACTCCCATCTTCGACAAAACAATTTGAATCGGCTGTAAATAGTAGGAATAGGCAAAGCTTGGTGGTTAGTGAATTAAGTTCAACAAATATTTTACAATTCGCCAGTTGGTTAAAAGTCGGCGAAATATTTCGAATGCCAAAAAAAAAATATTCTACCGAGTGAAGTAACCGAGGTGGTCAAGCCTGATTTAGCTGAACAATTGTGAACGGTTAAAGAGACATTTTTAAAAAATAAAAAATTCTAGCATCTACACTTCTTCTGAATGAGCGAAAAATAAGTTTGGTCCTAAGAATTTTCATGCGGAGACCTCGTCAAAGTTTAAAACTCGAACGTTTGTTAATTTGCATTCACTTTTGGAGGAAATGTGCTTCGCCAAAGCATGGCCTACTAGCCTGGCATCGGCACGGTTTTTAGTTCGAGCATCGTCCAAACATGGTTTGCCATGCCATGCTAAAGCCATACTTTCATGAAACGTACATTTCCACAAAACGTAAATACGAATTAACACAGGAATTTTCAGCTCTCATGGAGGTTCCCAAACTTATTTTTTGTCCATAACAGAAGAACTGAAGATGTTACCATTTTTTTTAATTATTTTACTCTAACAGTTCGAGTTCACAAGTTTTGAGCTGAATCAGGCTTGACCACCTCGGGTACTTTCCATCGCAAGAGCACCACCCGTCCAACAGCAGCCTGGCGTCTCAAAATCGCTAAAAAAATATTCTAATTGATTGCTCATCTGATCACTAATGCTTACCTCCAAGTTGGATTCCATATTCGTTCTATTCAATCCTTCAACTCTGAAGCTATTATTTAATGAAAATTTAATTGGTCGACCAACAGCAATAGCAATAGTTTTTTAGTTGCAGTTTTACACAATGATTGTTGTACTCAACTGATTGACTGACTCGGGGAGCTGAAAATGAGGGAATGCACGAGGTACGGTGTGGGAAGTTGAGTATCTGTACTGTGAACCATGCATGCCCATAACCCTCGCCTTCCCTTCTAGAGCCAACATGCTTATTTTATTTACAATTTAGTCACGCCGTCTCACTTTATGTTTGGCTTTTGAAAAAAGAATTTTAAAAAAAGAACAGTTTTTAGTCAAATCTTCACTGCAGCTGAGCACTTGCACAGCCGAAAGGCCAAAAGAGCTAGTCTTTCGTATAAGCCAAGGCAAGGCTTTGTCCTCTCGGGCAAGCGCAAGCCACACCCAATTTGCTCAAAACAAAATTGGTCAAGTTCATAAAATATGCACAAAGTACTACACCACAGCATGTATGTTTGCAAACTTTTCTTTGATTTTATTCTCAAACTTTTCTTTTACTTTTTGTCTCAAACATCAAAGTATTTAGCCGTAGTTTGTTTAAAAACTAAATAAAAAGAAGACAGAAAAAACTTTATGTAACTCTGCTTGCTTTTGCATTTGCTTTCGCACGCACGCACGGTTGCCTGGCCAGGTCAAACCTTGTCGTCGTCGTCGTCGTGTCACTCACACATGTACAGTACATGTATGTATGTTAATTCCATTCAATTATTCGAAATTTTCGAAAACGGAAAACGAGAAAAAAATATTCTATGACTTGACTTGACTTTTTTTATCCTATCCTACGATCACAGCATTGTTTAAAAAAAATAAATGTTGGATCACTCTCTGAAGCACGGATCTTTGCTTTGTTGATTTATTTCACTCTTTGCATTTTTGCAGCATTTGGAAGTGGAATTCTTTTTGTCTTGGTGTCGTTGTCCTGTCCAGTCCTGTCTTCGTCGTTTTTGCTGTGTCTGTGTCTGTGTCGCTCTCGCGATTTCTCCTTAAGTACAACTTTTACGAGTTTTTTTAAGTATAAATTAATACAAATGAATTGGGTTTGTTCTTTTCTTAGTCTTGGGCTAATTAGTTAATTAACTAATTAATTAAAGGGTGGTGCATGGGTGGGGTGGGGGTAGTAGTAGATGTGATGGCTTGGCTTCTGTTTGTGTCGGGGTCCGCCCTGCGGATGCAGCCTTTAATTTTTCAATCTGCTCTCCAATTTGTCAACCTCTGCCTTAATCTCGACGGGCAGATCGGACCCAATGTTGTCATTGAAATATTTTCTAATCTCGGCGACTTCTTTGGTCCAGAAGGAGGATGGAGTGGAGAAAAGCTCTGGCCAGTTCACGTTGTCCATGCCGGAGAGATTGAATGACTCTTTGGTTGGGAGATGACCGATGGGTGACTCAATACTGATGTTTTGCTGTCCGTCCACGCGTTTGAGGATCCAGTCGAGCACGCGCACGTTCTCACCGAATCCAGGCCACAAGAATTTACCCTGCGTAAACAAAAAATTAGAACAGAAGGATTAAGTTTTTTGCAAAAAAAAAATGAAAAAAACTCATTTTCAAATTTTGTAGGGGGTCGGGTTGTGGAAAATTGAGCCAAATTTGTGAAACTTGGCAACTGGCAAGTCAAGTCCGAAAATTTGCCTCGTGAATTCGGACGGGAAGAGGGAGGGGGGGGGGGAGTTTCTATTGCCAAAAGCATAAGAAAGCCAAATAAAACTCTCAATATTTTTTAGTCTGAGCTCACCTTGGCATCTTTCCTGAACCAATTGACGTGGAACACGCGTGGAAGTTTGAGATTTGATTTTTTGCCAAAGGACAACCAGTGATCAAAATATTGGCCCATGTTGTAGCCCACGAACGGGCGCATCGCGAACGGATCGTTCATCACCATCTTGCCCTACAAAAAATCAGAACCAAACCAATTAAATCACATTCACAACATTCAATTTCATTATCAAAACCGAAAAACCGGAGGCCATAATTCCCCGATTTCATAAAAAGCCGCCTCCAACTTTAAAAATCATGCCTAAAAACCCGCCGCTTTTCGACCAATTCCGATCCGAGGTCTAATTCTCACCTTGAACTCTGCCGCTGCCGTCGCCTCCGACCTCATGCTGGCCCCCATGAACACTCCATGGTTCCAGTCCAAACTTTCATAGACGAGCGGGACTCCCTCAGGCCTTCGTCCTCCGAACAGGATCGCATCGATCGGAACGCCCTCTGGGTTCTCCCACTCCGGGTCCAAAATCGGGCATTGGGCTGCCGGTGAGCAGAATCTTGAGTTTGGATGAGCTGCTTTGTCAGGACTGTCTTTGGTCCATGGTTTGCCCATCCAGCTCTTGACTTTGACGTCGGCCGGCAGAGCGTCCATTCCTTCCCAGAACACTCCGCCGTCGTTCGTCTCGCCGACGTTGGTGAAGACAGAGTTTTTGAAGATGGTTGCCATGGCCACGGGGTTGGTAGAGTTGGAAGTGCCGGGAGCAACGCCGAAGAATCCGTTCTCGGGATTGATGGCACGGAGCTGGCCGGCAGCGTCAAAGTGCATCCAGGCAATGTCGTCGCCCACGCACTCGATCTGTAAAATTGGAGGAAAAAATAAAAAATCAGTCAATAAATTTGGATCAGTGGGCCGGGCCAAAATTTCGGGGATAAAATTTAACCCGCCAAAATTGCGGGTGCGGGAGCGGGGCCGGGACCAAACTCTTACCTTGTAGCCGGGGAGTTGGGCGGTCATCATGGCCAAATTGGTCTTGCCACAAGCTGACGGAAAGGCGGCGGCAATGTATTTCTTGACTCCTTGGGGGTTGGTGATCCCGAGAATGAGCATGTGCTCTGCCAGCCACCCCTCCTTGCGAGCCATCCAAGACCCGAGGCGGAGAGCAAGGCACTTTTTGCCCAGAAGAGAGTTGCCGCCGTAGCCGGAGCCATAGGACAAAATTTCATTGGTTTCTGGGCGGTGAGTGATGATGGTTTTCTCTGGGTTGCAAGGCCAATTGTTGCTCAGCGGTTTGCTCAGCGGAAGCGGTTGGCCGACTGAGTGAAGGCACCTGTAACAACCAAAATCAAAACGTCAAAATTAGCTTTCAAAATGTGGAATTTGGTACAAAATTTGGGCGGCGTTGAAATTTCAGATAAATTGTAGAATTTAGGTGAACATTTGGAGCCAAATATGGAATTCGAGGGTTAAATTCCGAACAAATTTGCAATTTGGACACGAAATATCGAATTAATCTCAGATTTTAGATTAACGAATCTCAGAATTAGCTTTCAAAATGTGGATTTTTGTAAAAGGATGGCGTTGAAATTTCAGATAAATTGTAGAATTTAGGTGCAGGTGAACATTTGGAGCCAAATTTGGAATTAGGACGTTAAATTCCGAAAAAAATTGCAATTTTGGCATTAATTATCGAATTTCCTTCTAATTTTAGTACAAAAAGTGAAATCTCAATCAAAATTATGCAGGCCTCTAACTTCTACGATTATCACCTCAAAATTGCCAGCAAAAGTTTGAGATTTGAAAACAAAAATCCTGCAATCTTGCATATTTTGGTGTCAAAATTTCGACAAATTCTGGACAACAGATTCATATTTCACTCAAAATGTTCAAAACTAGGTCAAAACTACAAAATGTCTAGTCCTGTTTTCCTCTGCTCACCTAACAAAGTCATCATTGCCGAGAGCTGTGAGCACGTCTGTGCCCATCCTCGTCATAATTTTCATGCTGGCGGCCACGTAGGGAGAGTCAGTGAGTTGGATGCCAATTTTGGAGAGCGGAGAGCCGATTGGGCCCATTGAGAATGGAATCACGTACATTGTTCGCCCTGCCAAAAATTCACAACCAAATATTCGAAATTAGCTCAACTCGTCAACAGACAACAATCAAAATTGCAACAATCGAAATCGAAAATTGCAACAATCAAATGCTTACCGTTCATGGTGTGCGGGAATCTTGAGGTGAGTTCTTGGTCCAGCTCCTTCGGAGCCATCCAGTTGGCCATGGCACCTTTGGTTGGGTTGAGTCCGTTCGGCACAATGTCACTCTTGTCGTTGGTCGAGATGAAGGTGCGGGACTCGACGCGAGCCACGTCAGCCGGGTCAGTTTGGACCAACCAACAGTTTTCGTATTTGCTCAGCTGTTTGGCCATCCCTTGCTCCTTCATGATTTCCATGAGCTCTTGGTTTTCAGACTCGGACCCGTCGCAGACGTGGATGTCCTTGGGGTTGCAGAGGGAGGCGAACTCTTCAACGAAGGTCGTGACCTGGAGGAAAGCGAAAAAGAACGAACAAATTTTAGTAGTGATTCGGAAGGTTTGGGGGAAAATTCGGGACGATTTCGTTGCAAATTTCAGAGGCAATTTATGCGGAAATGACACTGGCACAGGAATGTCGACCCGGCTTGTGCGGCTGGGCTACGCTACCTTAGGAGTAGTGTGGTAGTAAAAATTGCCAACAAAAATTTGTTGAAAAGATGATCGCCAAAATTTTGCAAAGATTCCAAAATTTTCCATGGTCATTTTCAAATGTCGACGTCGACCCCCCCACCCAATCCCCTTTGGGCAGGCTCGTTTCGTACTCAATCGTCAACAACAGAGAAATTTTGTTTGACTTGTTCCAAAAAATGTTTGGAAATGGATGGAAAGTTTGCAATTGCAACCAACAAATTTGTTGACTTGACAATTGGCGAATTGGCAATCAACAAAACAGAAAATGTCAAGTCAATTTGTGGTCAATTTCGGTGTGCAAACCGACAAATGTTTCACTTTGGTCGATAGGAGGGTACCCCCCAGACAGACAGTGAAAAATTTCACGTTTTGGACTCGTACTCGTACTCAAAAATTGCTTGCTTGATTGCAAAAATTTAAAAATTACCTTTCTGGGTAGTTCCAACTCCTTAGCACTTGTCCTCGGGACGACGGAGAGGTCACGGGTGGTGAAACGGTAGCTGGACGCGGCCGGTAGGAGTTGGCGCCGGGAAGCGTTGAGGGTGGACGTGAGTCCATTGATTTTGCTGCAAAAGTCAAACAAAACAAAAAATTGTAAATGTAAATTAATTCATAAATTAATACATCGAGGTTCATCGTAAAGTCAATTAATTTACAAGAAAATCGATTTAAATCTTTAAAGCCTTCCAGCCTTCCTCAGCTGGTTGGCCTAAGCCCTAAGCCTAAGTACTGCTAAGCTATAAAAAAACATACTGGATCTAATCTCAAAAAAAGTTTTGGAGGTGTGGACGGGACGGAAAATTTTGTTGATTCGTTCATTTGATGAAAAACATGACCAAAAAATTTTTTTTATGCTGCTCAAGTTCATAAGTGTCAACAGTGTCAAGTGCCGTCGACGTGCCAAAAGTCCCAGTTTTTTGTTGAGCTGTAAAATTCCACTATTTGTTCACTTTTTTCCATCAACGGGCAGGCATAGCTTTGAAAGCAATTAGCAGCACAAGTACAGTCATTTTATGACCATTACGAGATCGTAAGTCGTAAAGTACAGGCAGGAGGGTGGTGCAAAAGTGAGTGACGGACTATTTTACTTGCAGCAGCAGCACACTGTCGCACTCAACAGTGAACAACGGTTAGTTACTTTTGGACCACCCTGTAATTTTATTTGATGTTGTTTTTGTGGGAAGGGCAGGCAGGCTTACTTAGAAAAAGAAAATTTCCATGAAACAGCTGTTAAATTCTACCCTGCGCTGGAGCTGTGCTCTCTCAACCAAACCAAAACCACTTGGAAAAATTAAGGTGAGTGCAAAATGCAAAATGACGATCAATTTGAGCCACGTGCTGCGAAAATTTATTATCTCGCTCGCAACAACACCACTCAGCTCAGCTCAGCACAGCACTGGATTTCCTACAAGAGCCGATTTTTATTGGACGGGTTTTCGAGTTTGCTTGCTGCGAATTTCATGGATGGATGGATTTGGAGGATTGTTTTGGCCTTTGCGAAAAAAAAACCTGGAAAATTCGCAAACTTTAACTGGAAAACTCGACGGAGGCTGGAGTTACAAAACTGGTTAAAAACCCATAAAATCTAAAACCACTACGCAGCCACTATTGCGCAGTGAAAAACTTTCTAAACTTTACAACAAAACAACAGCCACCCTGTTGTAGTCCAGCAAGTCGAACAGCTATCAATTTTGGAAATTTTTTGGAAAATTTGGCAAACATTTCCGCGAAAGACAACGGCATCATCTCATTCTCAATGGTCATAAATTGTGGAAATTGTGCGCAATTTTGCCCAAAACAAAACTATTTTGGTACTTGCTGGTTGTAAAAGTTTGCGAATAACTCATTTCATTCCTACTCACAATTTGCTAGGATTTAGTTACATGGCCATTAGATAGCAATTACGTCATTTTCCGTCGCGTTGTTGACCACTTGACCTTGTCATTTCGTTATCTCAGCCCCAGCGGTCACCCACACTTTAATTACTATTAATTGTGCGCAATTTTGTCCCAAACCAGCCAAACTTGCCAAACCATCCGCAGCTTGCATTATTGAAGTGAAACAAAAATTTGGTTTAGAATGCACTGCACTGCACTGCATTCTTGCCAATTATGCCAATATTTACATAACAATGACGACCAAATGACAATCGTCGCAAATTGTCGAGGCACGTGTAGCATGTGCAAAAGTGGCTCGGAACGGAACCCACAAAGCCTTGGCTTCGAGTTCACGTCGCGCTGAGCTTTTCTTGCGCAAAATAAACTCGATTTTTCCAGTTTTTTAACGATGGAAGGAAACGTCATACTCGTGACCGTGGCAAAATTGGCTAATAAATTTCTTTCTTTGCATTATTCTGCAGCAACGCAACGTCCCAGTCCTACTCTTAGTCCTTCATTCCTACACCTACATACACCGTAGTTCGTATTGTTTGCGAATTAATTAGCATAATTTAGCAGTCATCTATTCTATTTATGCATAAAACTGCGTCGCGTTCTCGTTCGCAAAATTAATTACAAATTAGTCGTCCAATGCTTGCTTCTCTAGTGCCAATTTCTATTGTTTGCTCAAGTGCACCTTTGGACTGAATGCAGACTGCACTGCACTACACTTTGGCCCTACTCAAATATTTTGCACAATATGCCACTTTGAGATTTGGGATTGAGCTGAACAACTAACTTTAGCTTTTAGCCAAAAAGCACTCCACACTCGCTCACTCATAATTCTCAAGGTTGTGCTAATTGCATATCGTAAATAGTCCACGTACATGTGTCAGTCAGTTCGGTCTAAGCCAAGAAAAGAAGGCAAACTTTGTGGTACTCAAACCAAATACACGCATAGAACTGAATAGGAAAAATTATGCATCGCCCGTGATGTGAAATTAATTTTTTTCTCGCAAAAAAATGAGTCGAAACTCGAGACGATAACGAAACTAATTTTTATTTATAGAATGCAAGCAGCAGCAGCAATTGATTCATGCATATTCAGTTGGGTCAGGTGCATTGGAAATTTGAGGCTAACGAGGCTAGCTCGGGCGCAAAGTGCAAAAAAACAAAGTACGCAACAGGCAAGGCACGGCAGAAGCCCAGTGCCCCAGTGCAGTGCAGTGCAGTGCCCACTGGTAACTTTCCCTGACCAAAATTTGCAATTTGAAAACTTCTCTGAAAAGTGAGTGAGGACTCTAAATTTGCCTAAATCTGAAGTTAAAATTCGCAAATCTCTAGTCTAAACCAAATTAAACCTCAAGAAACTGAACCTTTTTTCACTATCTCATCTCATTTTGAGAGTCAACACAAAAAATTGAAAGGTGCGAGGCTATTCATGGACTTTGCTGACGTGATGACTGACTGACTGACATTTTGAGGACTTTTGGCTTTGACTTTGACGTGCTTATGATTACATAAAGTTAGAAAAGTTGGAATGCAAGCAAGTCAAGTCAATGCCAAATTTGCCAATGTCTATGTCATTTCCTTGATTTCTCCTTCTTCTCATGGTCAGTACAGTACGCAACAATCGAATCAAATAATGTTGATTGTTGTTGCCAAATTCCCAACTCCAAATTCAGTTGCATAACAAAAATTAGCAAAATGAGGGCAGTGAGAGTAAGCAGGTGAAATTGAAATGAGTCGGGCAAAATTCAAATTCTTAGCCAAATTTTTTCAACAGGTAGAAAAATTAACGCGAAAGCCAAATGCAAAATGCAATTTGACAAGCAACCAGCCATGCACTACGCACGCAGGAATGAATTCCTTGAATTTCACTCGTCCTCAATCTTTGCAATTTCACCTGCTGACTCTGACCCACACTCGCAGTCTTACCACGCAAATTCCTGACTGACTACCTGACAGATTAACTAAACATAAAAATTCGCACAAACTTACAACTACACTAATTTTGCACGCAAAAAATCTCAAGGTACAAGAAAAATGAAGATTGACTTACGTAACACATCTGAGAATGCCCATTTTTAGATTGAAGTTTTGTCGAACAAAGTAAATTTTTTGTATTGAAATATTTTGAGTGTAAACTTTTAGAGATGCTCAGAGTCAGACAGCTAGCTGGGAAGTAAGGAGAATTTCAAATTGGTTCTCGTTAGTAAGTAAGGTGATTAGGATTTAGCAGAAATTAGTGGAAACTTTTGCAAGTTATGTAATGTAATTGGATTAAAAAAATAAAATTTGAAAAGTGTCAAAAATGAGTTAAATTTTGGTTGGTGGGAGACGGCGTTTGTTGGATGGAAGGACTTGGTCGTCTTGCTTGGGAGCAGACTTCAAGTTGAAAGGACTGAGTTAGTGCTAGTTCCGTCAGTTTTATAGTCCTCATTTTTTAAGCTCAACATTAACAGGAGGCAGAAGTAGCTAGCTAACTTTGGACTCTTGTCATAGTCATAAAACGAGAGAGAATAATGAAATGCCTCATCCCAATAATCCCATCCCAATTCTACGTTATCTTCTCTCTCCTACTTAACCTAATGCTAATGTTAATAGTCCCTCTCTTCGAGTATGAGTTGTGCAATGCGTGGTTTAGGTAGGATATAGGCAAAAACCTGGCACTGGCACAACTGACTACTCTGCTCTTCAAATCTCAACCCATCCCATGGAAGAACCCAACCCTTTTTGCTATATAAATTTTTTTCATCCCGGATTGCACTGCACTGCAATCTGCAATGGAAAACTGCCATTCTGCAATGCCTGAGTCGCACGGCAAGTCATTTTGTTGCTAAAAATTCCAAGAAGACAGATTTAGACCAACCGACCACTACGTGTACGTGCACGCAAGCACAACAATGCAAAATGCAATGCAATGCAATGTGAATGAATGCCGGCGAAATGCCAACGTTTTGGAAAAATATTGGAATGATCTGATCGACCGTCAATGTCAAGTCAATCCATCGCTCACAAAATCTTCAAAATAAAACTTGGCAATTGGCAAATGTAAAATTTTACACACTGCGAGTGCGCGAATAGCAGGAGCAAATGCAAGTGTGAGAATTTGCCCTTGGAAAATTTCAGCGTCATTTACGTCATACGTCAATACAAGAATTGTTATATCATCGAAGACGAAGATGAACTGGGATCATTAGGGAGGCGGAACCGAACCGAGACCTGAGTTTTTTCATGTCGCACCGCGGCATAACATTTTCAGAAAAGAAAACGTTTATGGCCGGAGATTGGAGATTCCGACGCTTTTATAGAAAAATATCCCCAAAATTAAAAAGATCAAAAGTTTTCCGAATTTTCGGTTCGTCGGAAATGAAAAATGGGACGGACAAGCAATTCCTAGCTGCACACTTACATGAATGAATGAATGAATGAAATGAACGATTATTGGGTTGGAGTCCTGTCCGAGTCGGACCGTCACCGTCACCCGCATTTTGCCAACTGGCCTTGCCTTGCCCTGCCCCAATCTAACCGCAACGAAAACTAGACCACAGCCACAAATAACTAAACGCATGCTTTAAGAGCAAACTTAGAAAACTTAGCAGATTTGTCTGAAGATCTAGCTCCGCCCATTTTACCTACTTTATTGTGATTATTTAAGATTGCGCAATCTCGGCCGGCGGTTCTGGGCAGTCTGGTAGCTAAATGCTCTACATCCACATCCAATCATCAAAGTTATTACTGATTGCTGCTCGGCTATAAACTGACTGAGAAAAGTGAGAACTAAAGTTGACATTGACTGACTGTGACTGTGTTTATATTTTGGACTCTAAACGGACCTATCTCATCTCAAAACTCAAACCAAGCTGGATTCCAGCAAGTAGAATCTGGAACTAAAAAACTAACTTAGCTCCAAAATAACACTATCATCAAATATTCTACTTACGTACGTAAGTTCGTAAGTACGCCAGAGATAGGACTCGACTCAAGTCAAACTCTCAACAGTTTAACTTTAACTCTATAGCTAGCAGGAGCGGTTAACTAACTGCGGTGGCAGTGGCCGGCCGTGCGCGGCTCTATAATCGGCTCAGCCTCAGCCTCAGTTTGCGTAAGTTGGATGATGCAACAACAAGTTCGCATAACACTCGAGACCTGGACTGGACTTGGACTGGACTGGACTGGCCTGGCCTGGCCAGTCCTCCATTTTCAACCAATCCGAGCTCACCAACTCGCCAAACCCACAGAAATCAGCAGAGCCGAGCAAAAGTTGGCCAGAAAACTGATAACTGAAGAGAGAAAACAACTTCAGGCAGAGTTCCAACTCTGACTCGAAAACTCGAGTCGAACTTCTACTACTACTTGAGAATTTTGCATTTGCAAGATTAGATAGTAGAGTTTGAGTCGAGTGGCTGAGCTGAGGTGAGCTGGAGTTAGTCTTCTAGCTAGAATCAGAATCTAGAATAGATTAGTGAATGAGCTGGGCTGTTTCTACTACGCAGTCAGGCAGTCCATGACATTTTGGCGAAAACAAAAGTTTGCAATTGCAAATAAGTCGCAAAGTCGCAATAACATTTAATTTGCCAAATGGAAATCCTAAATTTACATTACACAAACTACATAAGGATGATGTCGCAACTCAAACACAAACTTGTGACTTGTCATAAGTAAACGCAATGCAATGCCATCAATCATAATTTAGTCTGTGCCCTGGCCCTGCCTCATCTCAGCTGGAGCTGGATGGAGTCGAATGTCCAACCTTGCAAATTGCAAAGTTTTCGAATCCAATACTTCCGCGTCCGCCGGGCCTGGACTGGATCTGGGTCTAGCTCAAGGCCAAGCCAGCCAAGCCAAAACCGTCTAATATTTCAATAATTTGGCCAAACCCACAACCACGACAATAATGACGACAAAGCGAGCAAAACTGAACAAAAATTATGACATTTTCACCTAAAAGCGCTCTGGCAGGAAAAAAAGAATCTGAGTTGAGTTGAGTCTCAAATTAAGACAGACTCTACGAAAGAAAAGCGCAGAACTAACCTACCCATAATCCCACGCGCCACGCAGCAATAAACACATATGTACATGCTCGCTAATAAATTGCTGCAAATTCAAGGCATCCAGCTTGCCAAATAATATTACAAATTGCACAATTGCCAATTGCACCGAACGGCTACTGCACACTGCCTGCACTACTGCATAGAATCAGAGTAGAAAAAAAGGCTCGGCTCTCAAAACAAAAACCCGAGCTCTCGACTCTCGAGATTCTCATCCCGTACGCGGAGCCGGAGTCACTCAAAAAAAACGCAAACGCAAATTAAACCGAAAAACCGATTCCTCGAGTCCGGCGGGTAACGCCAGAGGACTCGGTCCGTCGCGGCCCTTGGCCTTGCCCCCGACGAGCTTGACTTGACTTACTTGATTCCTTCGTGGAGAGACGACGACCCACGTTCTAACAAATGTGCCATTGTCATTGCCGCCATTGTGATGCGTCGCGTTGCGCTACGTTGTTGTGATATCAATTGGGCAGAAACTTTCTTCTCAGTTAGCACTACTTAGCACAGCAGTCTCCTAATTTACGTTAAACGCTTTAACTTTAGTGTGTGAATTGCAAATACAACGAAAATTACTTGACTCGACTTGTTCAAAATATTTGCCGAAATTTTGCAAAAAAATTTCCAAAGAAAGAAAAAAACTCGAAGATTTGCACGTTATTTGGTCTGGTGTTTTGGCAGAAGTCGAAGTCAGTTGGTAAGGTGTCAGTTTATTGCTCAAGAGCAAATTAAATCCTGAGCAAATTGCTTCCCCCTTTTTATACTAAATAGTCTGAAGCAGACCGGGAGGGTCAGACCGACCAGATCAGGAACAAGAGGAACAACCCGGTCGGTGGAAAAGTTTAACAACTAAGCCCAAGCCGGTGCTCCTTCTTGCGGTGGGATACCCCCCCCCCCCCCCACTCTCACAGCAAAACCACAAGTCAAATTCGGGGGGCTGTGCAATGATGTGCCAAGAATTAGGATTAGAATGACCAGAGTGACCACTAAAAGTCAATTAGACTATATTTATAATTTTCATTAGCCACTTGCCACTTGCATAGCTTTGTAAATATTTTGGTACTATGCTCTGCTGACGCTGAGTGCTGACGCTGAGCTGAGTTGATGTGCTCAGCACAGTTTAGCACTAGTTAGTGAGTTATCTCAAATCTTTGGGTAGTTAAACTTTGTCCTCAAGGCAAGGCAAAGGCAAGGCAGTAGTGGAAAGTGGAGAGTACAAGGTTCAGCACTACTGCAATGCAATAAGCAATAATGCAATCGTCGAATCCAGCGAGTGACGCGACGACGACAGCCTCAGGTCTGCAGACTCAAGAAGCCAACTCAATCCAGTTTTGAGTTTGAGTTGTTCCATTCTTAAACAGAGAACTGGTCGGGCCGGGGCCGAATGGATTGGACTGGACGCTGGACTTTTGGAACCAACATGGCCAAACATGTACATGTATGGAATATGACCAAGTGGAATTTGGCCAGCGAGCGAATATTTTTATTTTGAACACATTTTTGTCTTGTCTTCGGTAATATTCCGCATTTAGCAATCATCTTCAAACAGAGCAGAGCAGAGTCGTGGCGTGGGGCGAGCAAACTGCGCATTTTGTGCACAGAGTTTTGAGGAAATGCTAAATAAATAAACAATTCCACAGCCCTACTGTGAAATTCCCACTTCATTCCTTCCTAGGCTTGGCCTCGACTGGACTGGACGAACGTCATGTCATAAGCCCATAAGCTTAAAGGGAAAACTTTCATCAAAACACAAACCTGTGCGAGCTAGATTAGCACAGCCACAGCACGGTACGTACAATGTGTGTACTTTTTTTTAGAGATTAGGGTAGATGAGGTAAGTGCTCAATCGTCAATCATCGATCTGAATGGAATATTCCAAGCAAAAGATCGCCACTAGTTCTAGCCATTGCGGCGGGCAGAATCTAATCTCACAGATTAGTTTGGCATCAGAGTCTGACGACCGAACCGAACCGGAACCGGGCGTTCGGTTCGAGATGACCGGACCGGAAGTGGAGTAGTCCGCCGCGCCGGGCCGGGCCGCCGCCAGCCAGCACAGCAAAGCAAAAATGTGAAAATTGAGACGTCGCGAAACCTACCTTTACCTTTACGAACAGAAGCCAGATCTGATGTTGATACTGAAAATTTTTCAGTGAACATAGAACGTACTGCTCGGACGCAAAAGTCTGAACTGAATCTGACTAGCCCAAACACAACACTAACAAACAATAATAACGAGCATGCCGCCAAAGCTGGCTAAAACTAAAACAAGGATTGAAATGAAATAGAAATCGTGAGCTCAAACTGACATGAATGACGAGCTAAATTGGGTGGAAGAAAAGTGAGTTCGTCCCGTCCTCCCGTCGGAACTCCACCGAAAGCAAAACAAAAACCGAATTCGGGCTGGGCTCCTTCAAACCAATGCCAGCCAGGGCCAGGAGCCAAGCTCTGAACGTCAACAGAATCTTCAAACAAACATGTTATAAACGTAGATATATTGCAAATTATTCTGGACAACAATTTGCACAGGGCAATATTTGCGCTAGCTAAGTTCGGGTCGAACCCTTCATAGCCTTGCCTACCGTAACCGGAAGTGAAGAGATAAAAGTCCTTAGGTTTGGATGGTCACGCCACGCCTCACGCGGTCACGCTACTCTCCCGTTCGTCCGGTCGGCCGTTAGTCCGAGTTTCGTGCCATGCCATAACAAGCAACTTAATTTTCCGAGAAACAGAAAGTCGAATAAAAATTGGAGACAAGATAAGACGTTATCCATTTCCATTTTGCAATTTCAAATTGCAATTATGCAATGTGTTGCAAATATTGCAAACCCTGCTTGCTGCTCTAGCTCTGCTCTGCTCTGCGACTCTGACCTGCCCTGCTCCATTCCCGATCGACAGCGACAGCACTGCATATTGCATTGCATTGCGCGTAGAAATTGCGAAATCAGTTCTTCAAGTTGTGCAAATTTTAGCATTTAGCCTTCTATTATAGAAGTTCTATATTTAAACAACCGTTACTGTACTCTTCCAAACACAAAGTCCACTTTTTCGCAGCAAGCAAGGTCCTAATCTTAATCTTAATTAAACTTAATTTAGTTGCACGGATCAGAATACAGAGAGCAAAGGTTGTCCAACCTCTAAACGCAACGAACGAACGTCATCTCATCTCCACCGTTTCAAATTTAATCCACTCAACTCAACAGCTCTATAATTATTCTCTGCAGATCTATTAATGAATAAATCCTTTGTCCGTTGCCGTCCGTCCTACCCTACCGACCGTGCCACCGCCACCGCACTGCGAAATCTGCTCTCGTCCTGCTAATCCTGCATCACCTACTGACTACTCACAATAGACAATAGACCTCCCTTGAGTCGTGTCCTGTCGTGTGTTCAAAGTGCCGTTAAATTTGTAATTGGACTGGACTGGACGTCGGACGTACGTTACGTCATCTCATCTTCATCGTCACTCTTCTAATCGCGGAGGTCAGGGTCACCACAGGTCATGCAAGGTCAAGACTTAAGACTCCAAGAGCTCAGAGCCACAGTCGCAGCCGCTGCTCTTACTAAACAAACACTCAACTTCAATTCACGCATGCACTGCACTATTTGTAAAATTTGCAGAATAAAATGTGAAGGCAGGGTAAATGGGTAAAGGGACGTAATTTGGTTGCCCTTGCCAACGGCAAAATAATTGTCAAAAATGTCTTGGAAGGATGTCAGTCAGAAATCATAATCCAAACCTAATTTGCACCAGAACTGCCATTAATGCACCATCCCCCCCCCACCCATCAGGGGTAAAATTTCTCTGCTTGAGCCTGATGGGCTACAGGCAGCCGGCAGGGAACGGGTTATTAATAGAGTGTCCAGAACTTAAGAATTTGTGTGAATTTTATTTATTTTTGTCAGCCTAGCTAACCCAACGCAACCCAACTGCCTGAGTTTTGAACTTTACTTTTAATTGCAAAATTGTTTAAAATCAGCAAACCAAACTGCTGTTCTGCTACAAGAACGATATAAGAAGGTGAAGGAAATGCAATTAAAAGGAGGGTGGAGGAGGAATTAGGAATTTCGCCACTCAACCAACAATAAATGACATAATGACAAAAAGAAATTTTGTTCAATAATTTTGAATTTTGATTGTTGTACTTTAACTCAACTCACCTCAAATGTTGTTGCTTTGCAGTCAGTCAGTCAAAATAAATATTAAATATCTTAAATATGCAGTTGTATTAGTTGCTAATTAATTTAATGTAATGTAAAACGTAGTTAGTCAGTAGTCAGTAGTAGAAGTAGAAATTTAATTGTTGTATTTTTGTTAATTATTTAGCTAATTGGCCGTCCGTCACGGCACACGGTCACCGTCCGTCAAAA
>JAQGCM010000993.1:0-18386 GCA_034699705.1 Hymenaphorura dentifera
GTTGTCTCGTCAATGCAATGCAATGCAATGCAATGCAAAGTTGTTCCTCACTCCTGAGAATTGAGTTTGAGTTTGTGGTGTGGTTGTCGGGTTTCGGTCGCTCGGTACTCGCTACTTGTTGTGGTGAACCACAAAAGGGAATAAGTATGAGGACAGTAGGGCTAGGGCTAGGGCTACTAGGAATTAGGAATTAGGAGTAAATGATGAGCTCTTCGAGTCGAGTCGGAACTCGAAACACACCCAAGGAACGGGAACGGAACGCAGAGTCGACAGTCGACAATCTGGCAGGCAATTACGTAACGAACGAACGAGGAATCGGAAGTCAGTTGGTTAGGTCAATTTGAATAAAAGGTGTGTCTCTTCTCTGACGCTTATTTGAGCTGCTGCTTAGGTGGTCTTGAGGTCTTCTCCGGTCTTATTTAAATTCCAAAATAAATTGACATGTGGTTTTTCTTAGATCTCTGTCGGATCTTTGGATCAAGTTTCAGTCAGTCAGAGTTCAGTGTGCCATGATCCCCAAGCCAAACAGCCCCAGCCACGGCACCAACTATCTCATGCATGATCTTTGGATCTGAGTCTTGGTCCTTCCTGAGTAGGGCTGGGTGGCTGGCTGGGCTCACTGGGCTGGCGCTGGCGGGACTTTAGTTGTAGATTGTTGTTAGATTTGACGCTAAGGATTGCATCATTTGAGTTGACGTCTTGCTCCAAACCAAACCTGCCTGCCTGCCTTAAATGTCAAAAGACTTTTGGAGAGATCATTTCAGAGATCATGTGAGATTAAGTCGAGTCTAGTTGTGACTTAATTTATCATAAGGACTTCGCAAGGAGGCGTGGACCAACCATGTGATCTGTGATCTTACGTACGTTCAGCTTACTCACTCCATTCCCAATTAGCACAGCATTCGCATTCGCAGTCAGTCTAAATTTGCAATTTGAATTGGCAATCTGTCTTGAGAGCAGAGCAGTGCAGTCAGAAGATGAGAAAAAATCACGTGCTGCTGGCAGGCAGGCAGGCAGGCTAAGGTCTCAAATTCTATTGATGTAATCGCACATCGCAGGCAGGCAGCGCAGAAGAGAAGCGAAGAGTCAAAAGTCAAAAAGCAATGCCGTGCAATGCAAACTTTCCATTTTTTTTTCGTCTTCAACTTTTGATCTTCTTAAGCTGTAGGCTGTGGCTGTAACTGTAAAGTGCAGCGAACGGATTGTTGCACTTTGATCACTGCTGCATTTGCATTTGTTATGTAAATAGGGAGGCAGGCAGATTTTGATTCCAATTTATTAGATAAGTGATCGGGTGAATGGAATGAATGGCTCTTTTCTTTTATGGAATTTGCAGCAGCGCAGCCACTCTGCTCTGGCAGAAGTCGTCGTCGTCGTAGGAATTGTAGGAATTGTGGCTGTCGTTCGTGATTATGTATGTAAGTGGGTGAAGGATACTTCACTTGTGTCATGTCATGTGTAAGTGTGTGAATATGGGACAGAGTCGAAGTCGAAGTCAGAGTCAGTCAGAGGAGCAAGCAGAGCAAAGCCATGCCAAAAGCATGCAAAACTGATGAAAGACTCTCTTTTGACATTTAATTTTACCCAAGGCAGCAGAATAGTCAAACACTCCACTCAAAGACTCACACCACACATGAGCACGCATCAACCACGTTACGTTTGACACACTTAGCAAAATTAAATCATTCCCATTACAGTGCAGCGCAGTGCAGTGCAGTAGTTAAGGAAGGTGCTCAAAATCCATTCAGTCAGTCAGTCAGCTGTTTGAGTCCTAGTCCTAGCCCTAGTCCTAGTCCAATCCCTAATTCAATTAACATTTTTCAGTTTCAATTGCGATGCAATGCAATGAGAATGAGAATGCATGATGCAAAAAATACATAAATAAGTTTGGAATTTTGAGGGGTTTTTGTATGCATTAATGGAATGCAGCCAATGCATGCAAAGGTAGGTAGGTAGGCAAGAACGGAAGAGAAAATTGAAAAATTAGGTCATTCATAGCAACCATTCTCAATTCGCATTCCTTTGATAGCCAACCGAAGCCAGCCTGTCGAATTTGGAAGATATGACTATGATTATGATGATGGTGATGTCTCAATCGGCAATTCTTTCAACTCGTGCCTAGACCGACCAGCCAGTCAAACCAAGCCAGCCAGTTGTCAATTTTGATTTGATTGGATTGCGTAATAATAACGTTCCTATGACCGACTGTGTCTGTTGTGGGTTGCCACTATGGGCACAGCCATAGCATTGTTTCGACCATTGTTGGACAAGGTAGTGGCTGGCGCTCCGCTGCGGCTGCTCCTGCTGCCAATTGTTGTTCACGAGAGCAAACAGCAAATGAGGAGAAAGTTTTTGAAGAGATTTCATAATCAGGCAGGCAGGCATTTATTCCATTCCTTAACTTTAACTTTAACTTTGACTTGAGTCAGTCGGTCTCTCATGACCTACCTTTTGCTTTTTTTCTCTTGGATCTTTCTTAGAATACATGAAGATTATGTGACGTGCTAACCACGTGATTTTCTGTTTTCATTCATGATTAGTCTTGATTGAATTGACCAACTGAACAACTAAAGTTTGAGGTTTTAAATGGGTTTCTTGTCAAATTGTGTTTATATGTATTTTTGAGGCTTCTTCAAGGTTTTCGGTTCTTTTAGAAAGTTTTGTGATTGAGACTCCTCAGAAAAGTTTTTTTAATTTTTCTCACGTTGTTGATGAATGCATGCATGCATGCATAGTTGGTGTTGATTTCCGGGAAGAGCAGAGTGAATCGATCATGTGCGATTGCGATGTGCCAAATGCTACGCCAAAGGTAAAACTTGTCCTTCTAAAAAAATCAACTAACTTTTTTTTTCGCACACAAGTGAAGTGCTCAGTGCTGACTGAATAGTTGAGAGACGACGAGAAGAGAGGAGGATCAGGTTAAGGATATGGATAGGAGTTGCATTGCATGCGAAGATAGTTTGGAATTATTATGCAATGACCTTGCTGTGAAGGTAGTTCAATCTTACCTGGCCTACCTGAGCTGAGCGCCAGCCAGCCAGCCTCAGGTAGCTCAGCTCTTCTTGAGCTTGAGCAATTTTTTTTCAGGTACTGGCGGCACTTGACATATTACATTTCAATGAAGTGGAAAAAAAAGTTGCTAAATCGCAGCAGCAGCAAAGAGATACTTTTCGATTCGCATTCGATCCCCAGATTTTTTTTGTCGCCATCATCATTATTTTGCCGATTCGATTCGATTCCATATCCTTGTCATCTCCAATACAATTGCAATCCAATCTTCAGTAGCAGGACGGCAGGCAGCAGCAGGAGTTTTTATTGTTATTTTTGCTAAAAATCCACAAGGTCGTCTCGTCCGTCCGTCCGTCCGTCCGTCTCCTTCAGCCTTCAAGTTCCAGTAGTGCTTGCAAAAAAGCAAAAAAAACTACGACCGGCTCGATGACCCCTGCGTTAGATCTTGGACCTAACCAAACCAACCTCTAACGCCTATTTAATTCACCTGAGACTTGAGACTCTGTCTCAGACTCAGACTTGAGCAACTCGAGCTGCTACATACATTTTATGGTTTTCAATTTTCTCACTTTTTTCTGTAGTATCTTTCCACCAAGGTTTATAGGCCCACAGGGTTAGACTTTAGACCTCCAGGACTTTTTTTATATGACTATTTGCGAGATTTTTAGGACATTTTCCCAAAGAGATTGAAGATTGGATCGGATTAGATTTAGCAAGCAGACGAACAGAACAGGTCGGGTTGGGTGAAATGAGTTTTTGCACGCTCCCGAATCATGTGGAATGATGGGCACGGGCAGGGCATGGCAGGGTTCACAATTCAATTCAGGTGTACGTAACCGACCTTGACTCTTGAGAGTCAGATCTCCTTGGTTACAAGTGCTCAAAAAAATTACACACTTTACTTTACCAACCGACCAGGCGTCTGAGTCGAACTCGGACTTGACTTGTTATGCATGCATATTGCAATTGCACTGCACTGCACTTTGTCGTCGTCATTGTATTTTTTTTTCTAACCCTTTCAAAGTTCTCGCTAAAAGCCTGGCCTAAAAGGCAACGGCAACATTCCAAAATCCTTTCAAGGGTCGAAAAAAAAAGGAGTGGGTTGTTTATGAGCTCTTGCAGTCTCTTGAACTTGTTCCTCTAGTCCCACCAATGAACTCATGCAAATGAAATGAAGGCATACATGGCAATCTGGAAGCATTTGGCTTGGGCTTGGGCTCGAGTTGAGTTTGAAACTTTGGGATTAGGATTTTGTACTTGTACAATATTTTGGACTTGGACTTGGACCTTGGGTGCGATAAAATATGTCGTAAGGATGACAAGGATTTAATACCCGGGTGTTTGGATTTGGGTCCGGGCTTCGGTTCAGGTTCTTTTTTTAAGAGGAGACTGATTATTCTAGGACGTGAGTGTGAAGAGTCCGCTGGGACATTTGATTTGACGCTCGCGACGCGACGCGAGGCAAACCGACCCTTTTGTACTGCAGTTGCAGTGCTTCTTGGGGTGAGAAAATGTTGCGATTCACACAGCACAGCACAGCAGCAGCAGCAGTTGAGAGTTCGTGACTTGGATTTTAACCTTGTGCTGGTGCTGGTGATGATGATGATGATTCTCATGTTTGCTTTACATTTCTCTTCTTCTTCCCCCCTTCTGGGGAAAATCCTAAGAGAGCTAAAGTTAGCGAGCTAAAAAAAATGTACCCGGGTAACGAACTATGAACACGACTGTCACACTCCCGCCGTCCGGTCCTCGACTTTCCCTTTTTGGCCAGGCCAGGCAAGCCGAGGGTGAGCTCGAGTCGAGATTCAAATCCAGATCTGCAACTCCAACTACTTTTTTATTCAAAGTCGAAATTTTTGAATATTTGGAACATTGAAAATGTTCAAATGCAAACCCTTTTCGATTTCATTTGCATGTGGCATTTGGGGGTGTGTTGCAAGTGCAAGGATTGACGACACGAATGTTTTGGATTGCCATGAGTCAAAGTAGGAAGAAGAGCAACAAGGAATTTCCAGCTTGGCTGGCTGGCTTGTGTGGGAGTAAATTAAATGTTGGTGGTCAAATCTGTACAAAGTTTGGTCCAGTTTTTTTTTGTGACTCTTTTTGCTTCTTGCTGGCTGGCCAAAAATTCCGACGCCTTTCAAGTGAGTAATAAATAGGCGGAAGGCGGGCTGGAGTGACTTGAGTGAATCAATTGAATTGGAATTTCTGGCCAGGCCAGAATTAAATTTATTAATTTAATTTAAATGGCCCTGCCTGCCTGCCTACTCAGTCAGCCTCTCAGCCCAATCCAACACTTTTCCGCCCGCCATTCTCAATTGCCACTAAAAAGATTTCATTAGATAATTAAAGGGCTGCTGCTGCTGCTGCCGGTCGTCGTGGTGTTCGGAATTGTAGGAAGGTTTTTTTTGCTTGATTTGAGCGACGATTGAAGTTATTTAGTAAACTCAAGGCAAGGCAAGGCAAAGGAACGCCCTGACTACTCAAGTTCGTGACGTGGTTTTGCCATTGCCATTGACATTCTAAAATTCTAACTCTTTGAGATTCAAAATTGAAGGAAACCAATTAGGTGGGGTCTTCTCTTTGACTGAGTTTGAGTAATTATTGAGTAATTGAAATTGAGAGCTGCTAGCTGCTAGCAGCTAGCGTAGGAGTCAGGAACAAGTAGGATGGAGGAGGGACTCAAACGCATTGTCAAATATGATTCTTGGAAATCAATCAATCAGGGACCGAGTATGAGTCGGTTGAGAAGAATTCGATTGGATTTTGCATTGAGTTGTGCGTTGATTGTTCCTTTTGTGTTGTCTGTTGTCGTTGTCCTCATTCTTTTTTGGAGGTAAACAAGCAAGGAACGCTTTATTGGAATGGAAAAAGTGAGATAATCACTCACCAAATGACATAATGAATTGAATTTGTGAAAAGATTAGGAGAGAGAGAGAGAAGAGAATAAATTTTTGTTCGTTGAACAATTTTTCTATTCTCATAATAAAAAGTCGGATTAGCAATGCAATGAATTTGGCGGGAGCTGCATACCTCATCCAACCTGACTTTTTTTTTGCGCCTTTCCTAGCCTACATTTTAATAACAATCAAGCGGTGATAAGTGATTTGGGTCATTGTTTGACGTGTGAGGCTTAAAATTTTGGGTGATATCTTGCCCGAGAAGAGAGAGAGAGAGAGGTTAAACACACACACGAGTTGTTATCATCCGAAATTTTTTTGAGACAACGTGAGCGTCCATATCGTTGGACTTTGTCAGACACGCGGGACGGGACTTTTGTTGTTGACGGGGATAGGGCTAGGAATTTTTGACGCTTTTATTTTGAGTGTGTCAACAATAAATCATTTTTAGCGGGAGTCGGTCGGGGCAGGTTCGCAGGTTTCATTTGCTGCTGCTCGGGAATTTTTCTTAAAAGGAAAAATGACCGCCGAGCCCCGATTGACTCTCTTGAAAAATAACGCGTAAAAGTACATAAGTAAGTATTTAAGTCGGGCTGGAGCCGCGAAGGAATTTTTGTTGAAGTTGGGATGAATTTGGAATGGAATGCAATTTTTGAAGAAAAAGGTTTGTTCTGAAAGAAGCCGAAACTGGGACTGAGACTTCTGAAGGGTTCTAAGTCCCCCCCCCCCCTCATCGCCGCTCCCCCTCTCTGAGTGTTGGTGTTGTGAATGAAGGGCAGGGAACGGGAACGGAAGATTGAATTGAATGAGTTGGAGTTCACGGTGCGGTGGGCAAATGTAACTTATTTGATTCTCACAGGTAGTTAAGACGGAAGGGTACCACCGGTACCCTTGGAAGTACTCACTTACCTACCTACCTGGTGGTGCCTTCTCCTCCCGATCGCGATCTTCTTCCTAAGTGCCTGCCCTGCCTCCGAAGGGAGCACCTTGGGCTAGCTGAGCTGCTGGCTAAGCTCTAGATTCTCATTCCCACACCGCACCGAAAAGCATTTTTCCATTTCAAAAGAAAAAAGGCAGGGAATGGAATTTCCTCTTCAACCCGAACCCTGTCAATCTTGGGGCTCAAAACCTTTTGTTTTCATCTCAATATTTCTTGAGACCGAGAAATTCTCCCGGTTTAGACTTTTTTTGCTGTTGTCTCAAGTCTCTGAGGGCGGCGGAAATGGCTGGCTGTTCAAATAATTTGAAAGCTTTTCGGTTACCCACCCTGGACATCGGAGGCTTTGCTGGTTTTTGTCCCGTCTTGAATGAATTGGATGCACGATGCACGCAACGTACATGCATGCACAGGTGGAACGCGAGGTTGGTCGTCCTTCCTGCTTAATCGTCATGGCGGTTGAGCTCTGCCGTCATATTTCGACCCAAGAAAAGAACCAAATCCGAATCCGAGAACCTAATCGCGTACCCCACCGCAACCACATGTCATGCTGGCAAAGCCAAACCAAGTCCAAAGGCTGCTAAATGATTAGCGATAAATTTGAAGAAAATTCGGTTGAACTTTTCAGAATTGGAATTGGAATGTGGTTGACCGAGCGAAACCCGTACGGACCCTTGCCTTGTGTTATTAGGCCGGGTCGGGGAGACAAGCTCTTAATTGAAGAGTATTAGCGGCTAAGCTATAATTTGTAGCTCATGTGTTCTCATTTTTTTTTAATATTTCGATTATCTTTTGATTTTTTCCAGGAACAAGAGTCTATGCTCCGCCAGAGTGGATAAGAATGGGGAAATACAACGGGCGTCCAGCCACAGTTTGGTCTTTGGGTATTCTTCTCTACGACATGGTGTGTGGAGATATTCCATTTGAAAAAGACGATCAGATTCTTCGCGGAGAAGTCCACTTCCGCAACCGAATCAGTCATGGTGAGTAAAATTTTTTTTTGGTTCGATTCGGTTTTTCTAAAGAAGACTAGCCTCGCCACGCCCACACAACTATTCTTCTAATGACCTACCGCCGAGTCGACCGCGGCAGCGACAACGACGACTCTGCTCGTGTCTGTCGGGCATGTCACTTTCAATTTGCATTTTTTCTTAGGTCTTGCTGCTTTAGAGAGGAAAGGCAGGCAATTATTTTAGGGATTCGGATTCCAGGCAGGCAGGCAGGAGCTTGTTCTTGAGTCGAGTCGCTACGCTGTCGCTAGATTGAGATTCTTAGATTTTAGATTGAGAGCAGAGTCAGAGTGTTGGGGACGACTAATGAGTTGTGAGCGTTTGTCTAATGGTTAGGTGGAGACGACGGTGACTACAAATCATTCCATTTGTAAAGTCTTAAAAGTCTCACTTCAACTTCAACTTCATGAGTTGATGACTTCATCCTCTGCAGAGATGAGATAGAAATTTAGAAGAAAGCAGAAGCAGACAAAACCAGGCAGGGCAGGATTCGCTCGCAGGATTTGTTCTTAGTTCTTGTTTGGTAAAGAAAAGTTATTTTTAAGTCGGAGACAGAGTCGTGAGTCGTTTTTGGTGCTTTAATTCCAGCAGCCCCGAGACCGAGACAGGCTTGAGCTTGACTACTACTCGCTCTTGTTTTGTTTTTAATGGGGTGTCAGGTGATGAGTGCACTTTGTGTGACTGTGACGAATGAGGGAATAAAAATCAACGGGAGGGTCGGGTCGGAGTCAGAGTCAGAGTCATTTCCCTGGTATTTCATACTCTTGCACTGCACCAGAACTGCACTGGAAACGATTCGAAATTCTTACCGAGGTCACGAGTTACAAGTCGACGACGAAACGGAAATGAAAGGAACGAGGTGCTAAAGCTCTGCTCAGCCCCAGCTCAGCTCAGCTCGTGAGCTCAATTTGTAGTCTAAATTTAGCTAATTGTAGAAGTGGCGGTGCAAAAAAAAAATCTACGAACACGGCTTAGTTATCATTTTTTATCAATTTTTACAAAGTAGAAATGTAGTTGTAAAGGTTACACATTTTGCATTGCGAACTTTAAATTTTGTGCAGGGAAAAACAAGTACAGGTAGCGAAATTGCTCTGCGAAGCTAAAATCACACGGATATTTTGCAATGTTTTGCAGCAGCTCTGGAAGATGCATAAATACATAAGATTAAGATGTGAATCTTGTTTTTGTTATTTTTTTCCTCACATTTCTCCCAGCTCTTCATCCATCCTCATCCTGCTGCTCCATCCTCCACCCATCCATGGTCATGGTCGAGGTCACGGCATTGGGAATTTGGAATTGGATTAAACGCGAGCATGTTTACAATCATTATTGCAATTCACAATTGAATGGATGCAGAAAATGCGGAAATCTCAGCAGCAGCATGGAGGGGAGAGTAGTATTATTTGCAAACATTCGCAAATTCGCATTCACAAAACCCATTAAAAAATTTAACGTCTAAGTGCAGTTTTGCAGTGCAGTCAAATTGCAATCATAAATTAAAATGATTTTCTTAAATGCTTGACTGCAAAAAATCATCGCCAGCTTTAGCTAAAAGTAGTTGAGTGGAGTGGAGTTGAATTAAATATTTTGACATTGACTTTTCTGTGGCTAAATTGATGTTTATTGTTATGATGCGATGAAGGGGGGGGGGTGGGTTTCCTAACATTTGCAATGCATTTGCTCATCGCCATCGCATGCATTTAATTTTTGCACTGCTGGACTACATCTACATGTATGCATGGCGCTCGATTGTGATGATTGTGATTATGATTGCATTGCAAGGCTCGCATGTTGGAGATTTTGTGCTTGAATTGGATTGGATTTTGGTGTTTTAAGAACATATGATTATCTAGCAACATATTTCCGAGGTTACACGATACTTCGTAGGCAAAACGGTAGAGCAGAATTTTGGCTTTGGCGTTTGGCTTTGGCCTTAGAAGTTTTCTTGTTTGCAACACACGAAATGGAGTTATTGACCATGAGCTCCGCTCCAACCTTGGTGAAATTGGTGTGCTGAGTGCTGTGCTGTGCTGTGCTGTGAGATACCGATAGGCCGTCATACCTGATACAATGAGAAAGATAGCACACGTGCCTTTAGTCAATTTTAATTCATACGTGGCATTGTGGCAAGGAAAGGAAACTTTTTTAGGAAACAAACACGTGTAGGGATTGCATGCCTGCTCGCGAATGCGAAAGCCAGGCATCGCTTGAGTTTGAGTAGTTTTCTCTGACATTTCGTGCCGGATGGAATTCGATTTTTCGATTGGCATTTGGTGCTGCGGCAGGCATGTACAGGTGGACGGACACGCGGACAACAGATTCGTTCATCGAGTCGTCGTCGAGTTATCAGCGAGAACAGGCAGGCAGGCAGGGCAGAGCAGAGTCGCACAGTGATTTCGATTTGGACGACTCCAATTCATCCAATTAGACCAAAGAGATAGGGACGGAGAGAGAAAAAAAAGGGAAACTGATAGCAAAATCAATGAATGGATTGCAACTACGACGCGCTCGATTGCGATTGTGAGTGACCATTTTGACACGAAATGTGTGGGCTTAGGCGTGGCTTAACGAGGCGGCTAATTGAATGAACGACGCCACCAGTCGTCTTCCACTTGTTTGGAATTTTTGAAACTAAATTTTTCTTTCTTTTTTGTGTTTTCCTACAGATTGTCAAGAACTGATTCGACTTTGTCTGAACCTTCGCCCCAACGATCGACCAAAGTTGGAAGACATTCTGAAACATGCCTGGATGTGTAGCCCGCTAGAGGCCTCCAGCTCTTCCTCATCATCCCCCGCCTCTTCGCCCTCACACTCCCCCTCCCCTTCCTCTGACCGAGCTCAAGCCCCACCACCAGCACCAGTTGTTGTTGTTGCTGCCCAGTCCTCAGAAAACGTTGAAAATGTCAAAAAGAGCGAGTTGGTAGAGAAATAAAATAAAATCTTGTGTACATTTGTGTAAATAATGAATCAAAAATCGTATTTTTGGAGCTATTCCTTCGTTCATTCATTCATATCGCATCATTCATTTCGCATTCGAATTCGTACTGGAATTCTTGGAGATTATGGAGATTAAATCTTCATCTTGTTCTTGTCCTCTCATTTCGACGATCATGACGAAAAAAATTTGCAATGAAATTCATTTCTTCAAAACCAATCGAACAGCTGATTCCCGGAAATAACCTCGAAGGACCCCAAAATTACTCACGTACTTCCTGCTTCCATCCGCTTTGACCGATTTCTAATCAGGAAATCTTTAAAAAAAAAGCCTCCGAAAGATTAAAGCAAAACTGAATCATTTCCTAGAAACTCAAACTAGTCGCTAGAAGCTAAGATCTAGAATCTCGATTCTCAGAATTTCGGCATGATAGTATGAAAAAGCCAAAAAGCCCCTAGAAACAGAATCAAGGCCCGGCCCGGCCCGGCCCAGGTGGTTGTAGGTGGATGGTTTCGTTCGTCCGTGATTCCATCCGAATTTCGACGTCGAAGCGAGCGAATGGCAGGCAGGCAGGCAGGCAAGGCGAATGTCTGTATTTTGATAGCAGAGCAGAGCCAAGCGTTGTGCGTAGCGCAAAGATTTCGACCAAGAGCCCAAAAAAGCCAAGCAAGGAACCGAACCGAAATGAAAAGTAGGACAGTAGGGCAGGCAGGCGAACGGCGAAAGAGGAAGAGAAAGAAAGAAAGGAAGGAAGGAAAATAGCCGGAATTTGCGTATGCATTTGCTGCGCTAGACGACGACGACTTACTAGTAGAAAATATCTGTGTTTATATATCATTTATATATATTTATTTAAATATCTGAATTTTTTTAGGACAACATATGCTCACTGCTCATATTTTCATTCCAACCCTGCCAAATTATTTAGAAGCACGAGCAGCAGCAGCAGGAGCAGAATTCTAAGAATTGATCAATTTTGATTAGTAAATATCCTGCATGATCACTTTCACTACTGTGCTGATCAGATTCGATGAAGGTGTCGTTTTTTTTTGTAGAGCGTACAAAACCCGGAATTTACCACCACCAAAATTGGTTGGAATTTATCATTTACCCCGAATTTTGAGTGGAATATTGGGCCCGCCAAAAGCAGCAGCAGCAGTGCTCTTTTTTTGATTTGCTCCCAAATTGGTAGATTGATTGGACGGGAATTGGAGTGGGAATTCCTTGAATTTTCATCTTGGGATGAGAATTCTGAGAAAGCAAGTAAAAGTCGGAGAAAGTCCTCTTCTCGCCTTCTCGTCGTCGCTAAGACTTTTGTTGGTTGTACTGATGCGGTGCTTTCTTCTCGTATTATGTAATGTACGTATGTAATTTAAAAAGTCACTCTTACATAATTCAGCACATTGCATTGAAATTGGGCTGAATCGGATTGAAAGTAAAGTAATCAAATCAAAAATTGACCTTGTTGTTTCTGCCCTGTTCGTTTGCACATTAATTTGCACGTGCACGTGCTCTTGGCAGGCCGCGTGCTCCAGCTACACTATTCTTATTGTTGTGCAGTGCAGTGCTGCTACTAGAAAATTGCACAAAATTATTCTGATCATCCTCATGCCTGAAAATTGTCAAACTCGTTGAATTCTCCTGCTGGGAAAGTTGCAGCGAGAGCCTGCTGCCTACCTGCCTGCCTGCCAGCTGGAATTCGGGATGAATGCAATTTGCAAGTTTGCAAGTTGCAATTTTTATTACAAATTTCGATAGCGATTAAATTCCCCACGGGGAAGGAAATGCAATTTGAATGCAATGCCGTTGTTAGAATACATACACAGATTTTGCTCTCGAGCAGAGCCATGCTACGTACGCTACGACTCCACGATTCCACGACCTATGCAATATTATGCAATTGGCAATAAAATGTGCAATGCAAGAGCATCATCTCACCTCACCTCATCTCTCCCTCTGACTCTGACTCTGTGCCCCTTCAAAATGCATAATGCATTCACGGACTCACGTCTAAATAATAAAAGTAGAGTGGATGTCCTTGAGAAATGATTGCAATTTTTCTACATGGCAGTGGCTGAAGAGCAGCAGCCGCAGCGGCAAGGTCGAATCGCAAGATTTTGAAAGAAATTGGAATTGCTGATTTTATTGGAAGCGAAACATCGGAGCGAACAGCGAAGGAATTCGAATCCAATTATTCCACTCTCGCTGGTGCTCAGTGCTCGGCTCGCTCTGCTCTTTAGTCTTACGTAGTAGCCGTAACCGGGAACGGGAACTCATCTCGATCTCATATTTTTTTATTAAGACGACATTACATATTCTGAGTAGCCATGAATGTGAATTAGAATTTGAATTTCTCAGCAGAATCCGCAGGAGAATCCTCAGGACAAGAGATCAACTCACCAAGCCACGCCACGAGGTCACCCGGCCCGAAATCTGTACGTAATAATATTGCATCAAAAAATTCGCAAGCATCGCACTTTGCAATTTTTTCATTTGCATTTACACCAGAAATAAAATCTGGAATTGAGTCGACATTCTTGCGTCGCAAATCGCAGTCGCAAGTCGCTGCTTTCATTGGAATTTTTTTTCTTGCGAATTGCGAGTTGCGAATTTACAATAGGAGCAGAGTGCAAAAATTAATTCCTCACATGACTACTACTGTGCCGGCGAGCTGACCGAGCGTCATAGATATGCATGCATGTACGTACTTCAATCCTGGCCACAGCCACAGCCAGTAATAACCTGCTTGCTACTCATAACCTATTTGCAAATTGCGAATTTGCAAATTAGCCAGCCAGCCGAGGACTGCACTGCACTGCGTTCAACTAGCTCTTTGTCACGTCACGTTACGTTGAGCTGAGCTGAACTGAATTCAACTGAATTCAACTGCTGCTCCTGTTCCTGCAATGGAATTCAATGCCCTTGAATTAATCAACTTTATTGGCAGTCGCATCGCAGACCTGTAGACCAGCCAGCTGGAAGTGCAAAATCGTCCATGCCCTTCCCCAGTAATTTTCCGATTTGACTGTGTCATGCAAAATGCAAATGAGCTAATCAGCTGTTCATTCCATGCTTGCTCTCCAGTGGCCAGACCAGACCAAACCAGGACAACAACAAGTACCGTCCGCGCACACAGTTTTTGAGTCTGCCAATTTTGCATAAAATAGCCATTCAATTGCAGAAACTACTAGATATGTACACGATGAATTCAAATTTAAAAATCACACCACCGCACCATGCCCGACCAGGTAAGACTAGCAGAGCAGGGCAGGCCAGGGTAGGTGATGTTTGTAAGTGATTAGATCGGTCAACGAAAACCGAAGTCCGATCCGACTGACCCAACCCGGGTAGCTTCTTTGCGAAATCCGCTCTTTGACGAACTGTCGAGTGTCGAGTGGCTAGTCTTACAGATTATTAGCCAAATTGGGCATTGCCGAACAATCAATTAATTAATTAATTAAGAAACGACCTTGCTCCGCACGCTCCCGGGCGATTTGCTAGGCCGGGGAAAGCCGTCGGCTTCTTTGAAATTCTCGTCTTGGCTTTGGGCTTGGGTTTGGTCTTGGTCTTTATGTGACTTTTGTGGTTACCTTTGAGCTCCTGACCTTCCTTGTCGCCGTCACTCCTTATTTCCAGTATTTAGTAAATTATTCATTCACAAAGTTCCAAATCCACCTCACCTCACCTCACCTCCTCGACGACTCGATCCACTCGATTATCGCCCATGAAATTTAGATGAACCTGCCACATTTGTAGTCAAGAGTCATAGTCACGGTGCTGCAAAAGCGGAGCCGGGGCCAGGTGCGGGCGCGCTGCGATGCGAATTCCCACACGACCATTCTATTAATTATTTCCGGCATTTTGAAGAAGTAAGACTATGCCAGCCTTGATCTTTGATCTTCAGCAGCAGTAGCTCCAGGTATTTCCGGGAGAGCAAAGATGCTTGCATTGCATGCATCTCCAGCTGGATACTCGAAGCCGAAAATCTTACCCGGCACCCGGGTAGCGCTGCGACCCGCGTCACCGTCACCGTCACCGCGACTCGGCTTGCGACTGACTGACTGCGTTCATGACATGATTTGATTTTAAATTCTACGTACATCGTACACGATTACGATTATGACGAGGCAAGGAGTGAGTGAGAGAGAGCGACAATGACGCAAGCAAAGCTAAGCCAAGCAACAAGGACATCTTGAGAACAATGTCGGGCTTCAGGTGAGCAGTCGTTAGTCGTGGTCAATTTTGCAACATATTCGCAATCCGAATAGCGAAATTCGCAACTCGGCGGCTGCTACTTTTTTTTTGCAAAGTGGATTTAGTCTACTTCGTGGGTCTCAAGATGTACATTAAGGGAGCTGATATTAGATTTGCAAAATTGTCAAGGGAAAATTTACGTAACTTTGGACCTGTCTGTCCTCCAAACAAGGCATGCCGTCGCATCGCGTTCGCGTCTGACGTGAATGTGTAGGCAGGCAGACTAGGTAGGCAGGCACGACTACGACTAACGGGATTAATTTCCTTGCCTACCCTGCCCTGCCCTACATGTTATGCAATCGCACTGGAAATGGAAATGAAATTCAACAAGTTTCTCCAGCCTCTCCAGCTTTCTCCAGCTCGTAGATTTAACCGGGTTTTTCCCATCCTCGTCGCTGCCGCCCGCTACAATTCCTAGAAAATACCGTGGGTAAGCAAAGCATGTACATCCCGTCAAGGTTAGGGCGGCGTCGTCGTCGTTACCCGGGTCTCTGGGCTCGGCTGTAGTTCTCCCGCCTTGTGGTTTAAGACCTCAGAGTAGCAGTAGGCGGGCGGGGAGAAAAACTACACGTGGAAAATTTTGTAAAAGCCGTCCGTCTTCTCATCTTACTTGGAAAGCGTGGGTTTTTGTACTCGTAATTTGAGTTAATCTCCAGATTCTGCATCATCCACACTCGACTCTACTCTGGCAAAATCAAAATACATAAGAACAACCAGACAAAGCAGTAATGAAGAGCAGTAATTCCTACTCCTACACGAAGGCACGAAAAAGACCCGGGTTTTTTAGCCTTCATCGCCTAGCCTGCCTGCCTGCCTGGTTCTGGTTCGGGTTCTGGACTGCAGTCGTCAAAGTCAAGTGACGTTTGTTCGGTTCGGTTATTTGGTCATTTGAGCGTCAAAGTGTCATTTGATTGTCTTCTCGTGCATCATTGCATTGCATTGCACGGAAACAAAACCCGGGCATTAAAAAGCAATCAGATTTCATTGATTGCATTCCAAAAGTCAGTCAGCGTGCGTCAGGGCAAGAATCAAAATGGAATTGTGGGCGGCGGGTTTTTATAGTTGTGGCGGCTATGGCGTGTCATTCGGATTTCGGAGTTCAAAGTAAGTGTCAGCAGCAGCAGCAGCGCAGCGGGAAATTCGGACCGAACAAAAGGCCGGCCACCGAAAACCTAAATAGCACCAGCAGCGAAGGTAAAAGCTTCGTTGAGTTGAGTTCGAGGACGTCCAAGTCCTCAGGTGACGAGAGGATGACGATGGCGATAGACGAATGACGACGATGCTTGCTTTGCGTTGCTGTGTTTGTGTGCTTTTTATTTGGAATCAATAGCGTTACTCTACGTACGAGTACTCATCACCTTCCACGCTTTTCCAGGACTCCAGAATCATCTGGAGATGCACGCAAGGCGTGCTACTGTAACTACTGTTCCTTCCGATTCTGGAATTTCTGGAGTCTATTTCTGGAGTGGACTCTGGACTTACGCTGCATCGTAGCACGTCGGCAAATATTCCCCAGGCGGGCAGGCTCTGCTCTGCTCTGCGGAGAAAGCAGAACAGAAACAAAAGGAAAGTTATTAACTTTTGACGAGCAGCAGCACAGCACCCTAGCCTCGTGCTTTCTATTTGCTTTCCTCAGCTCTTTGCCTTTGCCCGGCTCAAATTTATTTGAGAATCATGACATGAGTTATTTTTATCCAGGATTTTACTGGAGATGTTTTTCTTCAGTAGATAAAATATTTTACATCAAAAAATAATTTTGATAGGGCTGCTCTTTGCTGTTTTGTGCAAATTTTGCGAGTCGTGCGCGTGCCATAAGCGTAAAATAAGCGTGCAGAGCAGAAGCAGCAGCAGCAGCAGCACCGTGCTAAGACTTGCATGGTGTGAGAAATGGATCAAATTGGCTGATTAAAATTGTGCAATTTATGAATGTGTAGGTGTAGGTGCACGTGACGTGAGGGTATTTTGCACTTTGCTTTCAATTAAAATACAATTGCAATTTTGCCATTGCATTTATATTTGCATTCGCAAAATTAATTGGTTCATTCATATGCTCCCGTTTGTGCATTCCCAAATGTAATGGCAAAAAATGCAAAACCGAACATATGAAAATCCACTCCGCACTATCAAATGCACTTTGCAGCAATTGCAATTGCAATTGGAATTATCAAAGCAAATCAGCCTGCGAAAAAAAAATAGGTGGAAAAAAAATTCTACAAGTTCTGTATTTTGTGTTATCTCTTGCTCTTTTTTTGCTGCACCGGTTTGGGCCGGGCCTGCCTGGCGGATGTTCTGAATTCCGCATTTCTACTGCATCAAATTGTGTTGGAATTGCAACAATGCCCACCTGCAATGCACTCTGCCAGTGCCAACAATGAAATTAATTGTTGTTGTTGTTTTCTATTGTATTCAACTTTACCATTTTCAAGTCCTGGAACTATGTACTTGGTTAGGGTTAGATGCTGACGAAAAAAAGTCAGTACTTTATTCTGTTAAATCGCACTGCACGCCACGCCACGCCACACGCTCTGGGTTGGGTGGGTCTTCTGTCGGCGCCAGGATTGAGTACGTAGGCCTACATGTTAATTTGTGGATTTAGTGACAGATAGACAACAATGAAGTTAACAATGAAATGAAGTTAACAATCGCCTGTGTTGCTTTTGTTCTCTAATCAAATTAAAAACAAATTCTTCAAAAGATTGAGCTGGGCAGACATGGACATACTTGGCCAAGTCAGAATGATTGACTGAACAAAAGTCACTCGTCTCTCCTTAAAACCGAATCAGAGAACTATGAATTTGTAAATTTTGATTCTGCAAAAAATCGCCATTAATTAATCTGACCATGGTTTCGTCGTTTTGCTGCATTTTTTTCCCAGTAAGAAGTGATTTAATTCTAACGATTCTTTCTTCAACGTATGTATGTACGCATATTACATATTTTGCAGTAAAATATTTCTGCAATTTATGTAACTGCACAGAGCACACCATCAAAATTCCCGAAACCCTGATCGTCCCATTATTGCTACGACGGGGGTTTTGGCAAACAAAATCGACAAGAGTCGCGAGTAAAAGTGAAAAGTTGTTTTGGTTTGTTTTGTCAAACTCAACCACTTCATTTGGAATTGTTTGAAGCCCCAAACCCAACCCACTCACTGCAGTGCACTGCTCTGCGTGGTTGCATTGTCCAAGTCCAAGTCGAGTCGAAAAAAATGAGTCATTAATTGGCGGCGCCATAATGATCATGTTGATGTTGATGCAGAGCTGCGTGTCGCGGCTGAAGATATATCCAATTTAGCTATAAGCATAGAAGTTATGAATGAAATTATTGGTTAAAGTTTTGTT